>CM049861.1:29279803-29362303 GCA_027422415.1 Schizothorax lantsangensis | reverse complement strand
GGTATTTACAAAATATCTTCATGGAAATATCTTTACTTAATATCCTAATGATTTTTGCCATAAAATAATAATATATTCTATATTCGATAATTTTGACCCATGCAATGTATTGTTGGCTATTGCTACAAATATACCCCAGCGACTTAAGACTGGTTTTGTGCTCCAGGGTCACATATATTACTTTATCCACTACTGCTTCATATCCAATTAATGCAACTTCGTTTGATGACATGAATAGGTAGCAAGAATGAGATATTGAAGTCGATCATAACTTTGAAATATAAGGAAACGTTCTACTATGAACCAATATAAGATAACCTGCCAGTTCTGCAGGGGATGGATAGTTAAATTAATATTATAGGAATAAAATAGAGTAGGAATGTTGTAATAAATCACTGATTATGAATAGCAACAAATAGCTGGTTAGTCAATGCAGCTGGTGGCACTTGTGCTCAATTATGCCGTTATGTTCATCAGTCAACAGTGGCTACAATCAATGCACATCGCTGACATCTACAACGTCAAAACAAACACGAGGATGTGTAAAACAGATGAAACTGATGCACTATTGATCAGGATTGACATAAATGTTCAGCATAATTGAGCTATTTAAGATGAGAAGGGTAAGAGTGCCACAAATGTCACTCTCTCATTTATTCACTTAAATGATGCACGCGGTACTTTTAGCCCTTAGATCTCTTGTTAATTCGCCTACGGGGACGATAGATGAAAATGACTCGCATAGCTAAAAGTGACACATTTATTAAAGTACTTTAATGAAGTGATTAGTTAATTAAGCCAGTGAACTCTTGTATATTCTTAGACCCTCACATGCAATGATAGACAGATTGGTGTTAATATCCATTAATAGAGTACATGATCATAGAAACCTACATCTCTTTTCCAAAAGTTTACGGGTAGTTGACATGAAATGTCATGTGGTGTGAATCTTAATCTCATATTATTTTAAATCATGTTTCTAATTCATTTTTATCATGCATTGCAGTTCTACTACCATTAAAACTTAACATGCAATTTTAACCGTGTAAAAAACCCATGTTATTGTTTGCCTACTGTACATATTTTACAGTCTCTTTAAATGTGGTTAACATTAAAATGTTAGAATTTCTCTACACTGTAGGAAGCAGGTATTAAGGTATTTCTAACTCATTTACGATATGAGAGGAACTAAATTCTTATTAAATTACTTGGAATAATTCGACACCTGATGAGCCCTCTTTGATGAGCCACGAAATGTAAAATTTAAAACCACGTATGAATGAATTTATCAAATCATTTTATGATGACCTGAACTATATGCATTGCTAGAATCTATTTAGAGAAGCTTGAGATCCCTGCTTTTCATCTCAGCCCCTCTTAAAACCTGCAATTATCTGTGTGCTGTCAGCTCTCTATAAATCTGTGATCTCTCTTCACGCCTGTCGAAAACAGCGACTGTAAGATATCAGAGGTTATTGTTCTCTGAATCCTTCCCTTAACAGCAGTTCAACACATTAAGGGCCCATATCCCCATCAAATTCCCATTAAAGTGCTAATAGGAGTGGAAAGTCACAAAATGGGTTCAGACATGCTTTTTTGGATGTTAAATAATAGCACAAATACCAGTAAACTGACCACCACAGACCTTAGTAAATCACATTGCATAATTCATTTAAATACACTCCTCCCATAAATTTTGCATATGAAATAGAAACACCTACAAATGCATATGCAATAAGACCAGCCGCAAAAATAACCGTGTCTACATCTTTTCATCACTGCTTGTCTGTAGTAAATTTGCACCGGTGCACGCTGTTAGTAAATCTGACCAGCTATTAACCTGTTCTTCTATTCTTCTTGTTACACTGGGTGGTAATATTCATCCTGGAGCACTGCATACAGTTATCACAATCTCCTGTCTAAATGCTCCTGGTTTCAATGAAATTAGAAAAAAAACAACCTACAATAAATTCCACCAAACGCAAGCAGAGCAAACACACTGAACCTACAAAACACAACAATCATACAAAGACTTGTAATGATGACCCATGTGCAAAGTGTGGTTAAAAAAACAGACAGACGTCCAACTCGTAAACAGCATAACAGTCCAGGCAAATGAACCTAAACAGCAAGGTAAATGGCAAAAAAAAGAGGTCAGAAACAAGAAAACATCAGGGAAACAATGCTCAGTGTAAATTACAAACAAGACCTTGCAAAGATGCAGTAACAGGCTAGTGCTGTAAATAAACAGTCTACTAATGAAGATATTCAGAGATTCAGAAGCGAAGCAAGTTAGCATTCTGGTGATGGTTTCTCGTGTGTTATTATATATGTTAATTATTTAAAAGCTGCTTTGGTTCATCATGTGACTCTCATCACCTCCTGCTTTTGGTGGTTATCAGTGTATTACAAAGATACAGATTTCAGTACTTCAATAGGTTGGTATATTAACATTATATCAGTTAATGAAATTACGGTATTTAACTGTAAATTTAAGTTAAAACCTTAAATGTTGTTACCGCATTTTTTACGGTAGAATTCCGGCAACCACAGCTGGAATTTAAGGTAAAACGGTAAAACGTTTTTTACCGTAAATTTTATGGAATTTTTTTACAGTGTAATTTTAGACCTATGTTTTATAAAGAACTACAAAATTAGACGTTTTTACAAAGTTTTTAAAGGTTATTCTCTGACAGGCTGAGTTCAGCTCCAGTCCTAATGAGACACATCACAAGCAGTTGATCGAGGTCTTCAGGACAGCCCTGATCTACGACATCAGCCTGATTCCAGCTGGAAACTGTCTTTCTAAGAGTAGCTTACGGACACAGTTGAGCAGCCGCGGTCTGTTTAGATGACCCAGTTCTCCATTAGTGTGAAAATGAAGACACACAGTCAATATTAAAATGAATTTGCCCCAGACTGACATGTACTGTACCAGCTTGTCCATGTGTTTAGCTGCTCTCATTGATGCAGAGGAACACATCCAGGACAGTAGCCTGCTTTTCTCAGTTAACAATCAATACAGCCCTATTCAATACAGTTTAAGCCATTACACTGCAGCAGCTAATGAACCCCACAGAGCACAATAATGCAATCAGTGCTAATAAACACTGTTTAGTGGGTGCAGACACACATAGAGCTCAACTAGCTTTAAAAAAAATAAAAAAAAAAAAATAAATCGGTATTTTAACATTTCTGTTCCTGCATTCCTCTGTATTATTACCTTTCCGATACCAGTTTGAGTAGAAAAATACCGGTTAATATTTTTTTTTAAACCTTTACTTTGCCTATAATAATAATAATAATAAAGTACAGCGTTTTATTTACTTAAAAAGAAAAGAAAAAAAAGTCATAGCCATACAGCATCATCTTTTCTACACTGTAAAAGAAAATTCTGTAGTTTTTACAAAATAATTTTGTAAAAATACAGAAAAACTGTAAACAGAACAAACCGTAAAATTTACAGTATAAAACTGTAATTTTCAAACAAGGAAAATTGAATGTAAACCAGTAAATTCAACAACACACACTGCTATTAAAATCTGTTTTGTACCTTTAACATACTGACAACATCATAATAATGCAGGAGGTAAAAGAGATATGAAGAATCAAAGCTCAAGCAGAAGTATATATTAATATACAGAAGCTGCACAGAGTCATTCATGCAAACACTAAACACCATCGTAATAACACACATGATACTTAAATAATGCAATAAACTTTCATTAAACAACAGAAGATGTAACATAAAGCCCAAATGTACATAACTGATAACAAAAACTATAAAAAACATGATTATTTAAACAAAATACTTTCAAATGTGGAGTATCACGCAGGGAATATCAGTTTACAGTTTTTGACTGTAAATTATACATTGATTAAAAACTACAATTAACAGCATCTTACTGTAAAATTACATGAAATGTGTGGTTAGATCTTTTACAGTTTTCCCTGTATATAGTACGGTAACTTACCGTTAACCTATTAACAGTTTTTTCAGTAGCGTTTTTACTAAATTTTACAGTTAAAATTACACTTATTTTTTACAGTGTAGATTTTGGCCAGATGAAGCCTACTAAACAAAATTAAAAAAATCTGCTTTAAATGCCTTAAAGACATTAAGATATATTTTCAAGATATTTAAAAATGTTTGCATTGTTAAAAACGCTATTCGTATAAAATTGCATTTTGAGAGGAAAAAAACACAGGTTGCATTTTATTATAAGCCTACATTAAGAAATAATGTATGCAAAAATGCAGATAAAGCAAAATGTTTACAAACACAGCTATTAGTTTCCTTCTCTCCACAACAAATACTCTAATGTTAAGGTGATTTAAAGCGTTTAGGCTAGGCCTATATGAACATCAAGCCAAAAACACATTAATTTAAGGTGAAACTGATGCCTACCTCTCTCATCCGGCACGAATCCAAATGTTATTCGTGACGTATCTGGATGCTAATATATTATTTATTATAAGCATTGTACTTTCATCAACGTAAAGCATCATCCTTCACAATCGTCTATCAGCACACGAGGCGGTGTTCACACTGAACACAACAGAGCACTGTTACTGTTTAGTGTTTCTTTAACTGTATTTTATTTTGATAATGAACAGGCTGTAATGACGCAAAAATATATTGTGTTTGTGAGGCGCCGGCGCGATATCATATACCAACGCTGGTTAGTTATAGAAGCAAGACATCATTCAAAACTGTCAAGCTTTTGCAAAAATAAAGAAAACTTGTTTCTGCTGTCTCATTTTCCTTTCTGAGAATTTGCATAGAATTTGCATAGAATATTTGCATAGACTTGAATTCGTGATTGGTTGACAGCAAATTTTAAATATTAAATGGAATGATAAAATAACATTATTAACCGGATAATGGCCATTTCAAATTTCCGATTCTGTTCTGGACTATAAAATTTGATTTTGTTTCTGTTTTTGTTCCTGTCACAATTTCCGGGTTTCGTTCCTTGAAGCGGTTCAGAGCCCTGATCTGTGCATGCAGTGACAGACAAAGAATATGTGTAAAAGATTGAATACATATTGCATAAATGCACTGTAAGTCGCTTTGGATAAAAGCGTCTGCTAAATGCATAAATGTAAATGCATAAATCTTAATCTACTGTCTTTATTACATTGACAGATCCGAGAAAATAAAAAATAGTGTGAGATGTTGTGAATTGTGTTTGATCAGCACTAGTCTTGGCTTTGTGATATTTGTGATTGATCAGAAGCATCTATAGAGTGGCAGCTCTCACACACTCCAGCACAACTGGACGACCGAAGCCTCATTAGCGCTCAAACACTAGCCTAATGTCCTAATTAGCAGCTGAAGGGAAGGCAGATGGTGCTTCTTCAGTCGCTGCTGGACACTGGAAGCATCTTTTCCTCTCTTCAGGCTCAGAGAGCACTAACCAGTCGTCTGAAGCCAGTGTAATCAGTGCAATCTCAGCAGCTTTGAGGGTCCACTCTCAATGTCATCAGGGACAGGAGGAGACTCAAGCCTTAAATAACAGCATTGATCCACGTCACACCAGATGCAATCACTCAACTTTATTGATCGTGTGTTTCACTATTACTACACTGTAAAAAATGAATCATGGCTCTTGTAATTTTCATTTAAAAAAATGAAGGTGAGCATTAAAGAAATTGTGATTCAGTGTTGTATAGAAAATATTGAGGGTTTTTACTAATAAAACCAAGATGTGTTTTCATCATTTCTTTAAAGGAAACTTAAGCTTGAATTGAGGAACTGATTAAACTAAAACAATTAAGCAAAGAAGGCTACCTATTTATTTTAAGAGAATTAGCTCAATTTTGCAGTTTTATTTCAGAGGTGATTGATATGCTTTGCATATGGCTGGATATGAGAGTAAATATTGAAATTAGATGCTATTTAATGTGTTTTTGAGTGAAGGGAAACATCTATTAATGATTAATATTCAGTTGACGTTTGAAAGAGTTTCTGTTACATTGTGCAGAAGAGTAGAGCTTATGGTTATGGAGCTTATGGTTATGGATATTACTCCTATAAGACATTAAGCCTTGTTCAATAGCTTTGCTCGTACAGTATTTCCAGTATTTCTCAAGTATTTGAGCTGTTTACAGTCTTTTAAATGTACAAAATAACTCAAAGTCAAATACAAACAGGCTTCGCTCAAAATCACACACTTTTGAGAATCAACTTAAAATAAACGAGCACATTTCACTAATTATATTAAATCCATTGTGTCATAGATTAATTAATTTAGGAGATTTTACATGATTTATTCAGGTAGATTCCATAAAAAAACAAGCCTTAAAAACTACTCAAAAATATTAAGTGTAATATTGTTACCATAATTTTTTTAAGTAAATATCCCGTTGTATTTTTTACAGTGTAGTAATATCTGATGCTCTGCACTGGCTCAGAAATTATTCAGTTTGTGTTGATTTCTGGATTGTTTCAGAACGTTTTATATTCACGTTACCGAAATAATTAAATATGAGGCTTGTGAATTGTTTTATGATGGCAGATCGAGGGACTTCTTATGGAAATGCTGTCAGCGAGGGAAGATGGTTTTGCATATTTGACTGATATGCATATGTGTGTGTTTAATGAGACGTTTCTTGTGTGTGGGATGCAGTTTGTTTCATCTCAGCACAGCTTTCTTTGTATGCACATGTATTCTCGTTTTTCAGATCCACTGTATTTTTCATCATTAATTGATTCCCTTTGAACATTATGACATGAGTTATCAGATTCTATCATAACAGAACGGCCCAACACAGCTCTCAATTAATCCAGCCAGGTGTCATTGTGGGATAACAGAAAAAGCAGTGGGGATGTTAATAATTACTAAACTGTTTATATCGAACGTACCAGTAATTGCTCTGTTTTACCACCTTGTGCTTCGGATATTGCACAGAATAAACGAAAATCAATGCAATAGGCAGAAACAAATAAAAAATATATGTTGAAAAACTAGAGATTTCTAGAATCAGAGCTAAATGAACAGGTTCATTACATGTTCGCGTTCATTAAGTGTTTCCAATGTACAGAAGCCCACAGAGACTAGTTATTTTTCACTATAGCCAAGAAGATACTGTAACAGAACCTAAATTATACACTTATCCCTCGTACATAAAAAAGAGAGAGAAACATCTTCAAAGAGATTCTCTACCAAAATTCATAAAACCTCTTTTGGTTATAAAAATATTGGAGAAAATTTTCAGAAAGAATCAGGGTATGATCCTAGCAGATCTTCCAAATTTTTGCATCGTTTTGTTTTTGGAGAAAAAGAGAAGGTAAACGTGTAATTATTGTCATGGGTTTGCCAATCCCGGACGAGCCCCCACATTTGTCACGACCGGCTCAAAGCTGTGACAAAAGATTGGAGGACATAGTCAGTTTGGTTTGGTTGCAACAAAAATGTTTATTAACATAAATAGAAAATTAAATCTGTAATTATCTGTAATTAACCTGTGTATATTAGTTCATGCCTGTTCAGTTTGATTTCGTCTGGTCTAACTCGTTACTCCCGGTGTATCTTGTCTGTAAGTCTTGCCTTGTCCTGCCATGTCCTAACTTGATGTCTCATTAAAGACTATTATTTGAGTTTATGTCCTCATCTGCGTGTTCCTGTTCCTCCCTCGTGTGTGCACCATGACACACACATGTCCTCAATCATTTTTGGTGATGCAATATATCGCCCATTATATTTACTTAAAAATTCTGGTTCCTGTGGGCTGTCCTGTCCTGTCTGTCTGGCCCTGGAATGTCACCAGGGGCCGGGCCGAGGGGACCGAGGCCAAGGCCCCCGAAGACCATGTTCCAGAGCTCCCAGCTGTGGCCTCCAGAGTTCATCCGCCATGCACTTGCCGCTCTGGACCTGTGTCTCCGTGTTTGTCCTGAGCTTCTCGTACATAACGTGGTGTATTCATGAGCTGCTCGTTCAGATTTAATAAGTGCTTCTACAGAAAGAGTTTAAGTGTTTTCATAGCACAATGATATCATTTATGACCCTGGAGCACAAAAGCAGTCATAAGTAACACAGGTATATTTGTAGCAATAGACAACAATACATTGTATGAGTCAAAATTATACATTTTTATTTTATGCCAAAGATCATTAGGATATTAAGATCATGTTCCATGAAGATATTTTGTAAGTTTCCTACCGTAAACATATCAAAACTTAATTTTTGATTAGTAATATGCATTGCTAAGAACTTCATTTGAACAACTTTAAAGGTGATTTTCTCAATATTTTTATTTTTTTGCACCCTCAGATTCCAGATTTTCAAATAGTTGTATCTCAGCCAAATATTGTCCTATCATAACAAACCATACATCAATGGAAAGCTATTTATTCAGCTTTCAGATGATGCATACATCTCAATTTCACAAAATTGACCCACCTTTTGACCTGTCTGATGGTGTGTCTTGACAGAAACTCCACGTACTGTATGAAGGTGTCCATGTCTCTGACGGTGGAGGAGAGCGAGGAGGGACTCTGCTTCAGCAGCCGGATACGGTACCAGGAGAACGCCGAGGTCACCAAGAGCAAAATGATCAGCTGCCCTGACATCGACGACTATCTCGCACCCTACAAGCAGCCTACCATGACCTGGTACAAGGTACAGACTCACATCTCACACAGCATGAGGGGACCATGACGGATGCTTTCTGTCTCTACTCCTAGCCCTAAACCTGAAGAGTTTAGTTCAAACCAGATGAGGTTTCTAGTCCGTCTGAAGAGCTTGATCAGGTGTGGTTCAATAGGTTTTGAGCATAGACTGTAAAAAAAAAATGGACGTAGTGTCCGTGACGTCACCCGTAGGTTTCTGAATAGCATTTTTGAAGCTCAAAGTGGGCGGAGCCGGCCGTCGCCATCTTGGCTGCGCGTCACTCCCGGAGAATCGAAAATGGGCAAAAAGGCAGGATGTGGGTGGAGCTGGTTGCTGAAACCACGCCCACCTAGCGCTGACAGCAGCGGCAATCCACCTGTCACTCAAGTGGCCACGCCCTTAATTATGCAGAACTTTAAGGCTTGATATAATTTAAACGGATGAGTTATAAAAAAATTCACCCCCCTCACAGTTGCCGCTTGGTTTTGAGCTAGACCCCTGCCTGAAACCATCTGGCTTTGAGAGGAATATTGTTCCAGGATCAACAAACCTATTTTTGGGTAATGGGTTTGCCGTATGAACTCGGCAGACATGTGAAGAGTGGTGTGTTTCTTCAGGAGTGCCAGAGGAAAGAGTGGAGGAGCTCCATCATCATCAACACCACCAGCCTCTGGATCCCGGAGGTGCAGGAGGACGACGGAGGGAACTACACCTGCGAGCTCAAATACGGCAGCAGGGTTGTGAGACGGACCACAGAGCTCAAAGTCACAGGTACGTGTTCAAGCTCCTTCAGATCTGAGAAAGCAGACAGAACCTGCTCCTAATCAATGATAGTGTCTACACTGGATGTGTTATGTATTATTGCGCTAATAAACCATCAATGTTTGCCTTGACTCGTCCAGTGCATACAATCGAGTTCAATGCATTTTATACAGAAAATGCAAGAGCAGTCTATACACATTTCTGCTAGTTTTTCCGTCCTTTTAAGACAACATTCAGACTGCTGTGGCTTCATTTGAATTCATTTTTCACACATCAGGGCCTGTGTTCACAAAACATTTTGTCTTACCACTAAGAGTTCTCCTAAATAGCAATAAAAGAGTTTTCTCTAAAAACCTATTCACAAAGCTGCTTAGACACACTTATACTGAGGAATAGAGAGAAGTGTTAAGCTCAGAGTAAGGGGGCGGGGTTTACCTCGTTGCTATGAGTGATGTCAGCATGCTCATTAACTATGCACACAGTGATTGGCTGATAGTCTCTCTCAGAGATTTATTCATAGAAATATTGTAGAGCGTGATATTATGTTGCCACATTCAAATAAAGATTTTAAAATGCAGGTTAAGTGTCACTAATTAAACAAGTATATGTTCAGTTAATTGTCAGCCTCTTACATGTGTGCTTCTCATAAACAATTAGTGGATATGCATATAAACAGCCTTTTAATTAACAGAGTAGAATAATCACGGCTGATAGTAAGACATGCAAACGGAAAAGAAAACCAAACTGGACACAAGAACATCTATTATTTCTTGCCAAGCTGATTAATGAAAACAAGGATATAATCAAAGGAAAATCTAGAATAGGGATAACCTCCGAAATCAAAAAAAAGATGCATGCAAAAACATATGTGTGCCAATGAATGCAGTGCATTTCTAAAATGTCCACGCTCCGAGGCAGATTGCAGGCAACAGCTATTTTAGTATAGTTGTGGTTTGGTCTTAGTGACTTAGGAGTCCTCTTCACTATTCCTAGCTAAAATTTAGGACTGACGTCCATTGGGACTCATTCATGAAACATTAATAAATGTAGAAGTAAATTCAGAGTAATTTGCGCATTAAAACAGACCCGAAAACTCTCCTCTGGATTCACAAATGCTTGGTAAACATCTGATTTGATAGTTAAACATGTATGTTAATGAATTCCAATCATTGGTAAATAGGGTACTTGTGCACGCTCATTCACAATCAGCATAATCACCGCCTATATGACTACAGCTAAATTTTGTGTCCAGAAACGCAGTGGAATATTCTGGTCTACTTTCTCAGGTTTGGCTCCAGTATATTGCATAAATGCAAAGAGCCTAATAGGCCATATGGCTAACAATAAATATTCAATAAAGTGTGTCAACCAAAGTGTTTTTAGCCACCTGAAAAAATGTCAGGTGCTCTTCTGGAAACGACCAGCTGGTGGCGCTAGAGAACGCTTTGGTGGCACAGCGTTTTTCCCATAGACTGTAAAATAAGCTTTTTCCAGCTGTCTATTTGGTTGTTATGATAAGGAATATCCACAGCAGTAACGTATTACTAGTATCTCATTTTGAAGAATATTACTGAATATAAAAATGCAGTAACCAGTAATATTAACTTCTCTATTGTTGTGCAGTTGTTGTAGAAGTAGGATGATTGGTCGGTGTGGTGTTTGTCCCGCCCCCTCCTCCATTGATTGGACGGCTGGGTAAAAAGTAACAGTGACAAGTGCCAAAGCTAAACCAGAGCTAAACAGTTTATCAACTCTCAGCTACAAAAAAACCTAAAAGAAACAGAGCAAATGAACTTGTAAAATATTATAATGGCAGTGCATCAAAAATCAGTGTCATCAGTTTGCCAAAAATAACACAGAATGTTTTACGCACCATGTACGTGTGGTACGGAGCAGGCGTACATTTCTTTCGTACCAACTAACGTTTTGAAAATACGAACATTTTTATGAATCCGTCAGAACAGCTTTATGAACGATTTACACAAAAATTAATTCTGCTCGTGTTTCATGAACGAGGCCCATTGTGTTTAAGATTTTCTCCTACATTGTCAAGTTATGAGCTACTTTGATGATTTGTGAATATGGACCCAGATGTTGCCAAATAACCTGCAGTTGAGTGTTTCTCAGACCCTGATTTGATTTCCCTGGATACTGTAATCTTGATTATTAAAGAACTGACATTAAAGTAGCAGTTCTGTCTGTAATGTGAGCTCAGATGATCCAGCACGGCTCTGTGTTCCTCACGAGTGTCTAAAAGCAGAGCAGCAGTAGCTGTCTGTGGTCAGCAGGTTCTGGAGGGTTGCCAGAAAGTGTTTTCTCTGGAGCCCATGGAGGAGTGGGTTTGTTTGAAAGCGAGCTCTTGTTCAAGCCTCCAGCCCTTCAGCCTCTTCTGTGCACATATCCAGGATAAATCCAGCTCTGAAGAGCAAACAACAGACTGCACAGTTTCACACAGCAGTGGAGAATCTGCTTTCACGACTTGTGTCTGACCTCGCCGTGTCTTTCTAACGCTCCCTAAGGCTACACAACACTCAGCTCATCTCAGGCGCTCTCTCATTACTATACATGAACCGTTAGAACACTTAATTAGTTCTTGATCATACAGTATTACCATTGTGCATGACCTGATGAAAATGAGCATACTGTACATGCATGCAACCAGAGCCGGTGCCTTCAACATTTCACTGTGCAATCACCATATAACAACAAATTCATGATGCATTTATGATTGATTGCAGCACAGCCAGATGTTAGATTTTCACAAACCACTAAACTAGAACACTACGTGCTGATCTGAGAACAGTTCACTTGCATTTGCTCTCTTATAGACGGTTATGCATAATCCTACTGGATGTGACTACAGAAGAAAACTTTTCCCAGTCAAGCAGGAGGAGAAAGTTTGTAAGAGAGAAATAAGATTCTGAGAGCTGTAAGTTTGTGTAAATCCACTCAGCCGGGATGTAAACGGTCAGGACTCTTTCCGTGTCACACGATAATGGGAGCTGAGACAGGAGCTCGTCTGCTAACGAGCCTTCATCATAAGAATGATGGGCTGCTTGGAGAGCCTCGCTCCTGCTCGTCTTCTTACAGCAGCAGAACACAGATTTATCTCAGTGTCGTTCCGATCCCCCGCACACATCATCCTCATCCTCATCAGCAGCACGTGTGGGCTGAGACTGTCACGCACCTTTATTGTTTTGCCCAAGTGCCAAAGGCAGATGATTTGTCTCTCTCAGACGCTGAAGGGGATCGAAAACTCAAAAATATATCAAGAAATAACAACGTAATTCAGTTAACCCAGCAGATTTGCATTGAAATCTTGCAAGAGGAGAATTCTGTGAAAGGAGAATCTTTACACACTGCTGATCTCAAATACCACACAGCTCTCAAGCTCTAACAACGACACGTCGTCATCATCATCATCATCTTCATCATTATCGGCATTATCCTCATCATTATCAGCATCATCCTCATCTTCATCAGCATCATCCTCATCTTCAAGTAAAAAGTCAAGTAAAGTTGGCTCACTTAAATATCTGGTTTTATGAGAGTTTAGTAAAATCACTCCATTAATTAAAGGGATACTCCACCCCAAAATGAAAATTTTGTCATTAATCACTTACCCCCATGTCGTTCCAAACCCGTAAAAGCTTTGTTCGTCCTCGGAACACAATTTAAGATATTTTGGATTTGGATTTGGATATTTTGTGACTGCCAAGTAAATTACACATCAGTAGCGCATGGATACGTATTGTACGTTTATTTACGCTTTGATTTGAATGGAAACCGCGTTCCATTCAAATCAAGCAACCAAGGGAACTGGATTTTTGACTTTTTATCTCAAATTGTGTAATGGTTTTACTGGTTATGATGGGACTTGTATTGGTTTCAATGGAAACTGTAATGGTCCCTGTGGGTCTCTACTGGTAATTGGTCACCTTCTATTGGTGGCTTGTTAAAACCACTAAATCATGATGAAATATGTCCTAAAACACACTACAGAAAACCATTGTTTAATGGTTTTATTGGTTAAAAGTTGATGGTTTGTAATATTTGTAATGGTATTTTCAGTGAAAACCAATTTCACTAAGGCTACAGTATTTTACCCAAACATTCAGTTTGTTCTTTTTTATTTTTTTATTTGTAAGAGCTTTTTTTTTATTATTCCTGCTGTTGTTGACATGCTGCAAATATTCCAGTGCTGGCTTTTTCACACTCATCAAGCAGTACTGTATAATACTGCGGTCTCCTCTGAATCTGGATATTAGGGTTAACTTCGTTAGCCTATGCAAAGCTGCGTTGGTCTGTATTCATTTGAAATTGTCTCGGTTGATCAAAAATTGTTTTGAAATTACAAAGTAAGCATTTTGCATGTCAGGACACATACGAGTTAAGTGTAATAATATCACCCCCCCCCCCCCCCCCCCCCTCCAAATAAATAAATTCTCTGTAGATATTATAGATCAGTGGTGTACACTAAGGCAATACAACAGAACAGTCTGACAGACACTATAACCAGAACCTCTGACTTTTATTAAAGTGCCCCTATTATGTATTTCTGAAGATGATCTTTCATGCAGTGTGTAAGTGAATGAAAACATCCTGCAAAGTGTTAAATCTGAAAGTGCTCCGTGTATAAAGTTATCATCTCTCAAAAGAAAGAGTCGACTCTGAATCATTGAAACGAGTCGTTTTTAAAACCAATCCCAAGCCGTTTCATGTCGACGTCAACGTGAAACATTAGCATATTGCCGCCCACTTGTTGCATGCACATACCTGGGAATACTCGATTTTCGGAGTTATCGAGCAAATAAGGTAAAAATAATTGCATATTATAAGAAAATTAGTGTTTTTTGACCTTGCATGCATGTCAACCTGTTGTTGGGGACTCCCAAAACCAAAATATGAACTTTCATAACCCATAATAGGGGCACTTTAAAACATTTTCATTCATATTTTCAGTTTGTTTTTAGCTTTACTCTTCGGTGTGGCATTACTTTTGTAGTTGGAACAGATCTACTTCAGTGGTTCCTCCGATGACCTTCTCTTCTGTATTCATGGAGAGACAAAGCAGAAGAAACTGATTCATTCATTTATTTCAAAGCAAAACATTTTCAATGCATCCTAATCTATCTGAAACAATCTGTCCTGTTTAGTATGCGAGATCTAGATTATAGTTAATGCATAACAAATCAGAGTCCCAAATATATAAGAGTAGTTGGGGATGGGGGAAGATACAAGGCTTAATTTAACATAGCATTTGTTTCTTTGAAGTCTGTGTGACATGCACTGTAAAAAAAATCGGTAAAATTTACGGTAAAAAAAAGCAGCTGTGGTTGCCGGAATTCTACCGTAAAAAATACAATAACATTTTAGGTTTTACGGTTTTAACTTAAATTTACAGTTAAATACCGTAATTTCATTAACTGATATAATGTTAATATACCAACCTATTGAAGTACTGAAATCTGTATCTTTGTAATACACTGATAACCACCAAAAGCAGGAGGTGATGAGAGTCACATGATGAACCAAAGCAGCTTTTAAATAATAACATATATAGAAGAAGCACAGCGTCATTCACACAAACACTGATCACCATCATAGTGATCTCAATAAACTGAAATATGCAATAAACATTAATTTAACAACATTAGATGTAACATACAACCCTAAGAAACATAACTGATAAGAAAAAACTAAGAAACAACATAGTTATTTCAAACAAAAAACATCAAATTCAAACAAAATTTGAAATGCAATGCAGGGAATTCTGGGAACGTCAGTTTACGGTTTTTCCCTGTAAATTTTACACTTACCGTTAACCATTTAACAGGTTTTTACTGTAGCATTTTCACTGTTTTTTACCGTTAAAATCACGGTCATTTGTTGAAGGCTATGAGTTTGATCATGTTAGTTCATCACAGATATATTGCTCTGTCGGTCAGTGTGATGTGTTTTATAAGTGTTTCCACACACACGCAGATAAAGATTGCTGAACACGAGTGTGTTAACAGACACACAGTCAATACACATTAGAGCTCTAATGCTCAGCTCTGTCAAAATCATTTACTTCTGATTTATGATTAACCACTAAAGGAACCAGTGTGTGTTCAGTACATGAGCACAGATGAATGAAGCACACACACTTTTTCATGGATAACATGTGGTTAGGTGAATTCTGACCGATAAATGAACCGGTTTCCATGGATAAAACATTCATAAGCATTCAATAAACATCAGTAGATTTCTTTTTCACTTCCACAAACTCTGCATGTAGTAGTGTTTTACTCTAACTACTGTATAATAATGTATTTACATGAAATATCCTGCTTGATGTGGTACAGTTTTTCACTGTATATAATAAGGGAACTTACCATAGCATGCTACCGTTAAAATTAAGATTTTTTTTATAGTGTAGTTTTAATGTCATCTATATGACAGTGTCTTTTAATAAATTTTATCAGATATATGCATTTTAAATTGAGTCTTTGTTTGCCAGGAAAATATTAAGGACAAATATTGAGACCAAACTTTAGTAATTCAATGTGATGCTGATCACTTTTGTTACAGTTTTAACTATATTGATACCCATACTGATTATTACTTAAGTGAGTATACCAAAATAATGTATATTTAAAAAAAAAAAAAAGCATGATTACACTCAAAGGCAAATCCAGCCCGATCTCACGGCAATTCGTACATATTTTATGAGGTGGCTAATTCGTACGACCTCACTCGAACAAATTCATACGATTTTTGCTAAATCATACGTATTTTACGAGTTGCACAATTCGTATGAATTTGTACGAATGACCTACACCTAACGCCGCCCCTAAACCTACCCATCACTGGGGTCTAGACAAATCATACAAAATCGTACGAGTGAGGTCGTACAAATTAGACACCTCGTAAATACGTACGAATTGGTTGTGAGATAGCATTGGCAAATCTATGTCACACATTATGGTCATTAATAACAAATGTATTCCAAAGGTAAATATGGGCACAGATATATTAAAAATGTACCAATAGATGTAAAACTAATCGTATATTTTACAGAAACATTGTGTTTAAATTAGATTAACCCCTTTGCTGTCACCCCCCCCCCCCCCCCCCCCCCCCCCCCATTTTCAGCAAATTACATTAATCACCAAAATAAAAAGGTTGCTTTTTAGAGTCTTTCTGGCTAGATACATAATCAACATACTGTATGTTCACAAAGCTGACACTTCAAAGTTTAGCTAAGTAACAGAATTACTCAGACTGTTATGATAATAGAGATATATAAGCTCAAACATAAAAACAAAAATAAAAATATTAAGAATATATATATTTAAATGTATAAAAAATAGTGTTTCTAAAAGCATTTACCACAGCAATATAATGAAGCTTAAGCTAAATAAAAGTGTTTCTTTAAGCTGTTATAAGTCAGATAAACATTAAACTAAAGTGCTGGAAACATTTGAAAGTGATGCAGAAACCCACGTTTTGTTTGAATATAATTTGTATATTGATACTTTTTAGAGGAATCAATACTGAATTAGTAGCTTATGAGAATTGATACAGTATATTAATACTTATTGTATACTTATTAAATGTGTCCCTGGAGCACAAAAGCAGTCATAAGTAACACAGGTATATTTGTAGCAATAGCCAACAATACATTGTATGAGTCAAAATTATCCATTTCTCTTTTATGACAAAAATCATTAGCATATAAAGTAAAGATCATGTTCCATGAAGATATTTTGTAAATTTCCTACCGTAAATATATCAAAACTTAATTTTTAATTAGTAATATGCATTGCTAAGAACTTAATTTGAACAACTTTAAAGGTGATTTTCTCAATATTTTGATTTTTTTGCACCCTCAGATTCCAGATTTACAAATAGTTGTATCTCAGCCAAATATTGTCCGATCATAACAAACCATACATCAATGGAAAGATTATTTATTCAGATGATGCATAAATCTCAGTTTCGAAAAATTGACCCTTATGACTGGTTTTGTGCTCCAGGGTCACATATACACTATATAGACAAAAGTATTGGCACCCCCTTCTTTAGAACAGAAAAATGCACTTCCAAATCTGTGGCAACAACGATGGGAACATAATTCATGTATTTAAAAATTGTATTTCATCTCTGTTGCAACAGTTTTGTAAGTGTCTAAAATGACTGAACCCATATGTACAAGTCATTGGTGTTTGGTGATGAGTTTTTGTCTCAAGGTCTGCATTTACAGTCACACCAGAGGTGTTAAACTGGGATTAGGACTTGGTTTTATGCAGACCAGTCAAGTTCTTCCACACTGACTCAATCAATCATTTTCTTTTTGAACCTTGTCTTATACACAGAGACATTGTCATGTTAGAATAGAAAAGAGTCCAAACTGTTGCTATAATATTAGAAGCACACAATTTCCTAGAATATCATTATATGCTTTAACATTAAGATTTGTACTCATAGAAATTAAACCTGTTCATTAAAAGGGGTGCCAATACTTTTGGAGATATAGTGTATCAGGATGTGTGCTTGTATTGTTCTGTTCAGTAAAATCCTGTAGAATGAGAATATAAGCATCAGATCCTAGCAGTGGTTCTGGAGTCGATGAGCTGACAGAGTTCCTGATGAAGCCCGCTGAGCCTCTTTTATCAGCTCTGATGGTCTCCAGATAAAAGCCAAAGATTTATTCTCACTCAGTAATGAGCAGGATAATTAATTTTTGCCGACATCCATCACATTCTCAACAAGGCCATTGTCTTCAAAATTGGTTGGCGGTAGATGGAGGAATATGAAGTGACGAGGAGCGTAATGAAGCGTGGGATTATTCAGACACACTTTATTAGAAAAGCTAATAGTTTCTCTGTTTTAATTCGTCGTGTAATAAATGGAACAGAAAGCATACGCAGAGGTGACTGACTTAGTGTAAATACAGCAGAGCCAGACGTTATTTAAAACTCTGATGTATTTTTATGATGTTTAAGTCAGCTGTTTTCTGATCTAATAGACTGGTTCACATATGGCAACAAATTATTTTTATTATGGCATGTGCTTCATTTGGTAACATCTGAAATTAATTGATCTTATTCAAGTCCAAATTATTATTTGCATCATTCAATTAACCAATTAGGCGATATCAACAAAACTAGAGATCAGGTAGAAACAGCTCCTTAAGGTCATAATTATTGAAACCATTGTTAACAATGTATAATAGATTTTGTTTATGTTTTCTTTTGATTTTGGGGTGAAATATGAGTTATTCTCATATGTCTGTAATCACAGATGAACTCTTCAGCACGCAGGGAATAGAGTGAATTGTGAAGGCTGTGATTGTCTTTCGTTGACGGCGTGTGTTGTGTCTAATGTGACACTACTGCAGACTTAATTAAACCGTCTCTAGGGAACAACTGTGTGTGCAAATAATGGCTTTGTGAAGTTCTGATTAACATCTCAGCTCATGACTCTCATTAACACACACACACACACACACTCTTATCCAGATGGAGACACACACTTCCAGCAGTGAGGTTAGATCCCCGCTAGCATGAACACACACAATCACAAAACCATGAGTTTCCACGTAGTGTGTTGGCTCCTTTAGTAATCATAATTTACTGTATGTAGAATATCATTGTGTCTGCTTCATTTGTAAGTGTATAAATATTTACCTGGTGTCACGTCTAGTCTCGGGGGCTGTTTACACGACACCATTTCACCATTTCGCCGCTTCAGGGACCCAAAAACACACACTCTTGAAAATGGGCAAGTTTTTGGAAAACCACACTGTTGTTGTCTCTGTGTAAACTACAAAAACACAAATTTGAGCAAACAGTGACCAACCTTTTTAAGCCCAAGATCCCTGACCTCGACCTTCATGACAGACAAGATCTACCTATTGAAGAATTGATAGAAAAAGACATGTACTTCCAGTTTGAGGACATTTATTTTGTGTTTTAATTAGTGATGCACCAATCATGGCCGATTCAGAATCAGATTTGCTTTTTCTTTTTTAACTAGCAAATTGGCTGATTCTGATACTGATTTTTTTTAAAGCTAATTTATTTATTGGCTATTTGCTTTATAACATACAAACTGGCCTTAAACAAAAAATATCTGTATAAATGTGAAATTAGAGGCAGCCACTGCATTTTAATCACGATCCAAACAAAGATGCTTCACATAAGCAGTTGTTTTTCATTTGAATTAGATTGTATAATTTCAGGATTTAAAAAAGAGCCCAAAAAACAGAATGGTCTGACTTTAGGTTTTATGTATTTTATTTATTTATATATTTACTTCTACATAAAACATATGTGCATGAAACAAAAACAGCAGGTCTGAATGAGGCGCAAATGCACTCTCTGCCAGCAGGTGGCGCTTATGAACCAGCCGCGATATAGCGTTTCCTTGGTTACCGCTGTAAACAAAGCAGAGCTGCGCCATTGCCATCGAAACTTTTCTCAAGACAGTTCCCTTCAGTGATACATTAATATAACCCCACACCCCCAATTCAATATTAATATTTTCTTCCTATATCTCAACCATCGTGAGCTTGTTCTCTGCCTGCTACAGTATTTTCTCCTCTTTGCCTCTGTATTCAGTGTCTCTGGGCTCAGTTAACATCTGGTGCGTGATGTATTTTTCTTTATCACTGTCTCAGTAGCTACCGAAAATAACAGAAAAATACACTACATAGAATAGAGAAATGTAATGCACTTATTTTACTGTTATTTTCAGGATCTACTGGCACAGTGATAAAGATCTGCCAGTCGATCGTGATAGTCTGTATGTGACACTTTTAAAAAACACAAAGGAAAAGCTTTTCTGTTATTAGTATGTTGTTTTCATGTAAACGGACCCTCAGAGTTTTAGTTTTGTCCTCATGTCATTCGTTTTCATGGTTTTTCAGTACGTCCTCCTATGGTTCCATTAATTACTCATTGTTTTATTGATTATGTGAACCTGTGTCTGGTTTGTTGTTTTTTCCGTTTAACTGTGTGTTTGTTCTCTCTGTTTGATTTACTTCTTTGTCTGTCTCGTTTGTTGTTATGTTGGTGTGTGTGTGTGTGTGTGTGTGTGTGTATGTTTGTGTGTGTGTGTGTGTGTGTGTTAGTTTTGCTTTGTAAATAAACAGGGGCGCTGCTCATAGATCCTCAACCCCTTCTTTGCTCCTGCAACCAACGCGTGACACCCGGAATTTTAATATTGAGATAACTATCCCACCCCGTATCAAACCAAGTTCACACATTGATGTTTCATGAATAACACACAGCAGCATTGCCCCTGTCAGATGTAATGTCAGCAGTGTGTGTAGTACACACTATCATGTGTCAGTATTCATTTTTACTCTACACAGGCTCAACAGAAATATGTGCCTCTACCTACATTTCTGTAAAACTAAAAAAGCGTACCGATATGTACAAATCACTGCAGTTTCCAGTTGAAATGACTACTAGAAGCAGTACAACTCTGACAAATTTGATTCCGTTTCACACAAAGTATGTTTTACAGGGCCAGAGTTAAGAAAGCCTAATTTCACACCTAAATTCCTTGCGCAATATTATGTTATGACTTCAAAATGATTTCACATGCTGCTAGATTTAAAAACTGACACTTTTGAACATTCTAAAGTTTCTAATATAGTCGTTTTGCCCAGTAGCTCACATGATACGGCGTTGCACTTGTGTGGTGAAGCGCTCCGGTACAAATTCTCTGAAACTATGGTTCGACAAAACAGCTCAAAACCTCGATAGAAGGAAGCAGCACAGTTACATCAGCGAATGCATATCTATATGACTTTTGCTTTCATTAAGACTATCAGGTGGGTTTGGTGTAGCTGTTTGTTATTTTCCAAAACGATAGAGCATTAACCCTTTAGTGACACTCACCGGACATCTGAATTCTGAACCGCTGCAATACCTGAAGCAGTGTAATACAAACACAATAATATGTGCCTGTACCAACATAATAAAAACATAACCACGATCACACATTTTAGCACCACTCACTGGACATTTCCCTTTGAAACTACTGTGAAATGTGTAATGAGTGTTGCAGAAACATCAACAAAAGCATGTATTTTCAGTGAGCCTGGGTTGCTTTTAATGGAGTAGATTGAAAACAACCCTATTCAACACTTACTGTTGTTTTGGCTCTACAGTGATATTGTGTTAGAAAACAATGCTGAGAAAATCACTCAGATGCACAGACAGCACAGTGTAGTGTTATTGCCATATACTGTAAACAGCAACACTGGGTATTTTACGCTGTTTGTACAGACACAAGACATCAAAATGGTTTCTTTCATGAGATATTCTCACAAAAACTATGCATAGGCCTAATTAGTGTAAATAGCACAAAGCAGAATGTGAGTATTTGGCTGATTGTAATCTGACTGAGTGAGATGGGAAGCAGATGGAGATGCTCTGGAACGGCCAAAAAGTGTTTTTGAAGTGGATAGCTCCAGCTCTCAAATATGACCGGATGCCAGCTTCTTATTGTGCCAAAAAACTTCCTATAATCATGGTAAAATCAGAGTAAGGCATGACCCCGAGAGGCTTATTGCTTTATTGCTTTATGATAGTGCAGTTCATGCCACCGCTGATGTGAAAGGTGAAAAGTAAACGCAAAGTCACAGATAAATGAGCTTTGGATGCGTCTCAACTGGCTCCGATTAAGTGCACTAATTGAGTTTTCACAGGCAGAGAGTTTTCACTTTCACTCACAGTTCATTTCTTTGGAGGCGTTGATCTGTCCGACCTCCATTGTGTTTGTTGACGGTTTGTGAATTGTATGCCAGCTGGAAAAATATGTTTTATTTTACTGACTTTCAACCTCCCAGAACAAAAGCACCTGAACATCTAATGAAGCGATCAGTAGGGCTGCAACTTTTGACAATATTCTATTTACTCATGTATTTATTTATTTTATTTGCGTCTATGGAGTCAAATCAGGGCCACATATACTTGCAAAAGAGTTGAAGTATTGCAAAAGAAAATAAAGTTTTGCAAAGGAAAATGAAAGTATTGAAAAAAAGTAAATGTGCTTTTTGCAAACCAAAATTAAGAATTGCAAAATATAAACGAAACAGAGCAAAAGCAATGATATTGCAACACATACCATATTGACCCGAATAGAAGACGACCCCCCTTTTTCCAGATGTTTTTTTTTCTCTCTCTGTAAAACACATTTTTTCTTAAATTATTTTCATATTGCATATTTTTCCTATTTTAATTTTTGTTTTGAAAGTATGGTAAATACTGGTAAAATGTAGGCTACCAACAATGACATTTAAAAATATACACTTTTTGATAAACCATAAAAATAACAGTTAGCCAATCTGAATTATATAACATTTAGTCCATCCATCTCATAGTAGCCTCCCAACATTGTATTAACAGTAGAAGTGAAATCTTATTGTAGTCTTCAAATCTGGGTACGGACTTATGTTTTAAAATCACTTACAGAGGAAGTTTGGTCACATCAGGCTACAGTCACGACTGTAAGCTTTTCTTTTTCTTTTGTTTTCACTCGTGATCTTTACACACACATTACATACTTATTTCATAACACACTTGTTTTATGCGTTTTTTGCCGCCACCTATTGCTGTGGGTGTATTATTGACACATCAAAGTCTAGACCCCGAATATAAGACGACCGCGTTTTTTCACATGTATCTCCAAGAAAAAAACATTCTTATATTCGGGTCAATACGGTATTTTCCATGGCCATAGCTCCTAATTTATTTGCAACGCTGCTTTTATTTTGCATTTCAGTCAAGCGTGAGCTCGTGATACCTTTTTTTCCCTTTGCATCTCACCTTTTTGTCTATAGGCGCGTTCGACTTGACGCAGCGCTGCGCAGAATGATCAGTTTAGACATCAAAGTACCCCGAGAGCGATTCGAAAGCATAAGGATCCGTCTGCTCTCTTATCGCTCTCGCAGTACTTTGATGTCTAGACTGATCATTCTGCGCAGCGCTGCTTCAAGTCGAACGCGCCAATTGTTTTGACATGGGGGTGGAGTCAAGGGACGGGGGCGTGTACAACTGGCCTGACCACGCCTCCCTATAACTGATCAAGGCACCGTCATTGAGCAGAGGCATGCGGGTGGATCGTTTCCTTTTATTCACTAGCATTAAAACATGCATGCTTTCGTTTTATTAACTATATGAGTATTGACAGCGTTTGCTCAAATTAATAAAGTTTCTAACATGCTAACATGAACATCTGCTGTTTAGTAAATAGAAAACGAAGTTAGTTTCATTTATATTTTGCAATTCTTTGTGTATTGTTTTGATTTGTTAACGAAATCTGTATTAATGTGTTTGTTTAATATCAGTTAACCTGTGGGAGGACGCTAGCGCACAGAAGCATTCTTTGTTTACATTAGTTCACAGTTACTGCTAGTTTTATATTAAACAATGTAATTAACTTGATACATGATTTAAAAAGGTCTAAGCCTCAAGCTTCATTTTTTTAATCTTACAGTGACAGTAATTTATTAATTTATGTCAGGAGTTATGTAAATAGAAAACGAAGTTAGTTTCATTTATATTTTGCAATTCTTTATTTTTGTATGCAAAACTTATTTTTTTCTCAACACTTTCATTTTCTTTTGCAAAACTTCAATTATGCATTAAAATGACAAAGATGTAACCAGGGATGGGCAGTATTTCAAATACATGTGTTTAAAATACGTATTTGAAATATAAAATACTATTTTGTATTTAAATACCTTTGAAAAAAATCAAATGTATTTTGTATTTAAATACATTTAATCTTAGTATTTTTGTATTTTCAAAATACATAAAGTACTTTTTGCCAATCAACCTCTTTATTAGACTGCTGGTTTGCAGCTGTATGACGCCATCTAGAATCGGGTAATTCAATTTTCTGGATTCCTGTAAGGAAATAAGGAATAATACTGCCTTCGTGTGCTATCAAAATTTCCTATTTCCAATTTCAGAAGTCCTGGTTACAAGCATGTTGCATTCAAGTGCTTTGCTGTTGGACTGAATCGTGGAGGACGCCAGGGAAAATCTTATTGAAGCCAAAATCGTAGATATTTAAGATATTTAATTTTGAATATAATGACAACTCACAGTGCTATCTTTACAGTTAGCTTGTTGACGATTCTGGATTTTCAGTCAAATACATGCTGTTTTGCTGTTTATAAACCATACAAAATGCTTGAAAAGGTTTAACATTAAAACTTTAACATTTAACACTTTAACAATTTTAACGTGACTTTAACATTAAAACAAGGTGATCTTGCGTTTGTGGGGAAAAGAAGCATACCTGTCCCAGCAGCAGCTGTTTTCCCCTCCACCATGTTTAGAGTTTATGGCCAGCATAACTCAGAAACTTGGGTATAAAAATTATAGTAGTAGTTTTTTTTTGGTCAGATTTTGGTTTTATCAACTAGTTAGTCAAATGTGCATGTTCATTAAACTTTAAGCATTACTGCTTGCTATAGCGATATGACAATATGTTGGCGATGATATAAAGTGTAAATCGATTGAACTTTATATAATTTATTTTTTTTGTTATCAACAATTTTTTATTTTCATTTTTTTACAAACAACACAACATAATATCCAAAATAAAACAAAACAAAACAGCAGACACATACTCAACATCTAAAAGTTCAATCAAAAGGGAGGGAGAGAGGGAAGGACAACAAGAACACAAAAGTAACTTTATATAATTTATTGTCGTGGTATGCAAATATATTTGTGTTGAGTTATTAGTGGGCAGGAGTTATTGACACGTCAGAGCGACAAAGTATGTATTTTGTGTATTTTCAAAATACTGTATTTGTATTTAAATACATTTTTCCACACAGTATTTTCTATTTTTATTATAAATGCATTTTGATGTATTTGTGCCCATCTCTGGATGTAACTCATATACCTGTGTTTACCTGAAAATTTCCTAAATCTCCTATTTGAATCTGCATTTGAATCTCCTAAAATTACTTCATTAGTGATTGATTTCTTATGAGCACTACGTCTGTAATAAGTTCACCATTAAATTATATAAGTGAGGTTTCACAATACACAACACAAAACACACTCTTGCCAGGAGTTGCAGAAAACAAAGCATGTTGAAGTTGTGTATTTTAGGCTGTAAGGTAACACTACACAGCATGAGTGTGTGTGAGAGAACATCACAGCAGTGGATACGATCGTAAACAGAAGTACATGACACACAAAAGCACTTTACACTAATGTTTGTCTGCTTTGGGAATGCACGGTGATTCCCTTTCATTTGACTGCATTAATTGCTCCATGAACAGATGAGTAAACTGCTGTGATTATTACTCACTCAACAGATGTTCATCTGACATGTGTGCAATTAAGAACGTGAAAAACACGAGTATGAAATCAATACAGACTTACTGTTTAAGACGATTACAAGATGTGTTTATTGTTATGAGAGCAGTGACAATAATTGGGACATAGATATTGTTCTTTTGTGAATGACATGGTGTGCTGCATTCATATTTATAAGTAAATCTTATCTTATATATCCCTTACGAAAAATAAGTTTATTCAAGTGTGCTATTAGTATACTTCTTTTAAACTATAAAATAGGAAAGTATACTTTTAGTCTACTTTATGTACTTCTCAGAAATATACTTAAAATTACATTTAAGTATACTTGACTTATACTTAGTAGAAGTCTAAATATATTTGAGCTATACTTGTGCTCTGTGTTGTCATTGTTATACGGTAGGGGGCGCTAGTACACATCTACTGTACAGAATTACCACAAAACACAAGTGAAGAAGAAACCGAAACAACAGATGCTTCACATGTAATCAAACACATCATCAGACATAAAACAGCATCATAACTGTGTAACGTTATGAATATAATATCACTAATGAAGAGGTAATAATGACTGTCAAGCTTTTGGGTGTTGATCGACTCCATCTACGTTTTGATTATCATTCTGAATCATATTCATAGACTTTTTCAGCTTTTTGTTCAAAATGTGGTTTATTTCCTTATTTTTTAATTATGAAACTTACCCACATTCAAGTGTTTAAAAAAGAATGCATGAAGCTAATAAAATATTTCTGTTTACAAGCAGATATTCATATATCACTCATATAGCATACAAGCAGATATTCATATATCACTCATATAGCATATAAGCAGATATTCATATAACACTCATATAGCATATAAGCACATACTCATATAACACTCATATAGCATATAAGCAGATACTCATATAACACTCATATAGCATATAAGCAGATACTCATATAACACTCATATAGCATATAAGCAGATACTCATATAGCATATAAGCAGATATTCATATAACACTCATATAGCATATTGTGACGGAGTTGACGAGACGTAGATATGCGGATCCAAATGCAAGCTTTTTATTAGAAAACATGGTCTCGGGCTGTAGCAATCAGGTATGGCATAAGACACAAGAGTAATCCTTAGGCAAGCGTAGGTTCGGCAAACTTAATCCATAGGCAGAGAGAATAATCCAGGAGCACGGGCAGAATCAGAACACAGGAAATCAAACTAAGAATACTAAAATGCTTTGTATGCAATAACAATACTCGGCAGAGTGTGAGAGAAAGTCCAGAGTTTATATAATTGGATGATGGTGATTGAGAGATGGTGAACATGCAAGCGTGATTATAGTGAACAGCTCAGTGAATGCTGGGAAATGTAGTCTAAGAGTGATCTGTAACTGTGTGAAAGTCCATGTGCTGGGAGAGTGACCTCTAGTAATGAAGGAAAGTTCATGGCCAGGATTCGTGACATAGCTAAGGAGCAGACGCTCCTAAACAATCCTAGGTAACGGATCCATGTGGAAGCTGGAACTGGATATGGAGCAGACAGATGGAGCATGCAGATGGACACCAGGGTAGGGCAGATACCTCCCACCAGGGTAGGGCAGACGGGACCAGGACCCACCAGGGCAGAGCAGATGGACCTGGAACACCAAACAGACACCAGATAAGCAGACTGGGCAGGTAGCCCTGACAGAACCTGGAAGCAGAGGAGAACAAGGACAAACAACACAGGGAGAGCAGAGACAGACAACACTGGGAGAACAGAGACAGACAACACATTCCCGATCTCAGAGGGCAGGACAGGAAATCCCAGAAGCCATGATCACCGACGGCCTCCTTAGCCGTGTCAGAACTGAGTTCATAGACAGCCTTCCTAGCCGTGACAGGACAGAGAGTTCATAGATGGCCTCCATGGCCGGGACAGGACAGGGCGAGAGTTCATAGACTCCTTAGCCGTGACAGGACAAGTTCATAGACAGCCTTCCTAGCCGTTGAGAGTTCATAAACGGCCTCCATACAGGACAGGGCGAGAGCTCACAGACGTCCATAGCCGTGACAGGACAGGATGAGAGCTCACAGACGTCCATAGCCGTGACAGGACAGGATAGAGCTCATCCATAGCCGTGATAGGACAGGATGAGAGCTCATCCATAGCCGTGACAGGACAGGATCTCATTCTTAGCACAGGACACTCACAGACAGACAGTAGAGTTTACAGGAGGATACCACCGACACCTCTCTGCAGTTAACACCTCAGGTTCTACGGTAACCTGACAGAGTATATTGCTTTGCCATGAACCACCGCTTTTCAGCAAATAGTACAGTGGTGGTGTATAAATGCAACATAGTGCGATCCCCACAAGCGCTTCAGACAGGGTAAATAGTTCATTCAAAGTGAGTGGATTTGGAGATACCAGCAGTGCGTACATGCATCCCTCAAGCATATCAAAGAACTCATACCTTAAATCTCTCGGTGTGACAGAGTAGTTCCGCTGAGACGCTCTGGCAGTAGACTTGAAGAGACTCACTGTGAACTCTGGCTGGTCAGCTGTGACGTGACTCTGGCTGGTCAGCTGTGACACTAGCTGTGACGTGATCAGCTTATGAGCTGAGGCGTAGCTCTGGCTGTTGAGCTGAAACAGGGGTTGATATGGTCAACACTCGTGACGATCAACTGTGGCTTGGCTTGACTCGTGACGATCAACTGTGGCTTGGCTTTTTTAACATCGGCTGTGACTTGACTTGGTTCTTTAACATCAGCGGCGACTTGAAACATCAGTTGGGACTACTTGGCTCTTTAACATCAGCGGTGACTTACCCTTGGCTCTTTAACATCAGCACTTGACTTGGCTCTTTAACATCAGCGGTGACTTGACTTGGCTCTTTAAACTCTGCGGTGATTGACTTCTCTCTTTAACATCAGCACTTGACTAACATCAGCGGTGATTGACTTCTCTCTTTAACATCAGCGGTGACTTGACTTCTCTCTTTAACATCAGCGGTGACTTGACTTCTCTCTTTAACATCAGCGGTGACTTGAAACATCAGCGGTGACTTGACTAACATCAGACTTGACTTGGCTCTTTAACATCAGCGGTGACTTGACTTGGCTCTTTAACATCAGCGGTGACTTGACTTGGCTTGTGATTGGCAGCAATGACGCTAATTTGGTGAGCGTGCTCTAGCGTGACACAATTGGGTGCACTCCCATGAACGTTGACCCAACAGTCAGTAAAGCATAGTCCAAAAACTGAGCGAGCGAAGCACGCGTACCCTCGCGTCTAAACTCCGATCTCAGTATGAATGCCATCGCAAAAAATCTCAATCAGCGTAATGTAAATCTGAATAGTTTGCGATGGCTACTCTCTGATATGTTGCTCCAGTATAGGACCCTGTTTAAGGGCAAACAGAATTCTAAGTCCATACCTTCTGAATGACCGTCTGAGAAGCTGCTGGATCCTAGTAGTATTCTGTGTTGTCATGCGGATCCAAATGCAAGCTTTTTATTAGAAAACATAAACAGGCAGGGTCGGGCTGTAGCAATCAGGTATGGCATGTAATCCTTAGGCAAGCGTAGGTCATCGGCAAACTTAATCCACTAGGCAGAGAGAATAATCCAGGAGCACGGGCAGAATCAGAACACAGGAAATCAAACTAAGAATACTAGCTTTGTATGCATAACAATACTCGGCAGACAGAGAAAGTCAGATTTATATAGTGTGTGTGTGTATGTGATTATGATATTGAGAGATGGTGAACAGGTGCAAGCGTGATTATAGTGAACAGCTGTGTGGGTGCAGTGAATGCTGGGAAATGTAGTCTAAGAGTGATCTGTAACTGAAAGTCCATAGAGTGACCTCTAGTGGTGAATGAAGGAATGTTCATGGCCAGGATTCGTGACACATATAAGCAGATATTCATATAACACTCATATAGCATATAAGCAGATATTCATATAACACTCATATAGCATATAAGCAGATACTCATATAACACTCATATAGCATATAAGCAGATACTCATATAACACTCATATAGCATATAAGCAGATACTCATATAACACTCATATAGCATATAAGCAGATACTCATATAACACTCATATAGCATATTTTAAGTGAACTTTACATCATACTTTTGAGTATACTTTCAGTATAAAACTACTAAACTAGTAGACTATATATACTTCAAAGTGTACTAAAAATGCTACTACAAGTATTTAATTAGTAAACTATCAGTATATCTATAAGTTCACTTTTAGTATAGTTGCAGTACAAGCTAAAAACATTGATGTAAACTAGTTGTGTACTCAAAGTTTACTACTGTTACTTAAAGTATACTTTATATACTAGAAAGTGGGCCAATTTAGTCCCAAGGAGTATTGAAATAGTACACTTACAAGTATACTACTAGTACACTGATATTAGTATACTTACTACATAAAGTATACTTAAAATATACTTTAACTTTACTTAATTATACTTAATAAAATAAACTTGAAGTATACTACTTTTTGGTAAGGGTAGACACATTAGTCCAAGTCATGATTTAGATGCGCTGGGATGTGACACATACATCAGATTTCTTCAACAGCTTGTGAATTCATAAGTTCATATTTGCTTGAAAGTAAAGTCAGTGTTATTACTGAGCTGTTCTCTGATCTCCAGGTAATCGTACCATAGTTTGACAAATAGCTCTTAAAAACTTAAAATTCTGTCCATTAAAGTGCAATGGCTTTTATAACCTTTGCATATTGTGCAGAGCGATGTAATTATCTGTATGTACAGTTAAGTGACCTCTATTAATGTGTTTTAATGGATTTTTGAGCTCTGGAGAACTTCAACGTCCCGACCGCACGGCTAAAAAAAGATCTGATGGCGAACGTGGTCATAAAAGGAAATTTACATGAATAAAGTTAAAAAAATCTCAGTAAATATCTGAAGAAATGTCTCAGAGCTTTTGTGCATTCACTGGAGGTCAACGGTCACTAAAACTGGTTACTAACAAACTCTTCAAAATATCATAATTTGTGCTCCATAAAAGATATAAAGTTGCATTTTAATTCAAAAAGGTACAAAATATGCTTTACTCGCCTCCCGTAGTGTATGATTGCGGACATATATGTGTATGTTTTTATTGAACAATGATGGAGCAACATATTTGGTGTGAAAATAAATCTTAAAAGCGTTTTTTTGTTTAAATATTGTATAAATATATGAATATATATATATATATATATAAGTGTACCACACACAGAGTAAAGGCAAACAAACACACCAGCTAAAGTAATGCACTTTGAATAATATAGAAGATAATAATACAATAAGTTAATAATAAAAGTTCAAAACAATCACTTTAGCAAAGTTTGTGCTATTTATTTTTATTCAATGAATATAGTGTCATTTAAATGTTTACTTTAAAATTAGAGAAACAAAATTAATTAAAAAAGTAAAGATTCTGAAAGCATTGAAGGAGATTCCATAATAATTTAACATAGCTTTAGAGTAGTAACATTAAATATGTCAATAAAAAAAATATGATATTTCTAAAAAAATGATGGTTCATTATAAATATGGTGATTATCTCCGAGATAGACACCCAATTTAATAAATGATATTTCCCATCTGAATCTAACTATGTCATGTTAATAAATGGAAAAGTCAGACAGCTCTTTATAATGTGCATTATTGTGACTTTAGACCCGACAGCAGGTGTTTTTAACCTCAAACACCATATTTTACATGTTCTTCTGTTATGTTGTGCTGCTGTCTGTGATCGTGTCAGTGATGTTTTTTGTGTTATTAGTAGTCTGAAGGAGAGTAAAGTAAAATGTGCATTTAACCTTGTTATACCCTAAAAATGATGCATATGAAATTAAAGCTGTGACACTTAATGCCAAGTTTTTTCTCGGTTATTAAAGTGCATCGTTCGAGTATTAAAGTGCACTTTTTCTGTGCACTTGAACTTTCAGTGTCAGGCACAGAATATAGTGCACAAGTATGCAAATTGGGACAATTGGGAAACAATATTGAGATATTGTGATTCAACGCAATATCATAGTTTGATCATCACTGAAAGTGTGGGATCTGATGTTAGCCGCTGAGGAAGATGATGAATATTTTCAGTCATATGGCAATCATTGTGTATTTTTCCCTGAGCCACAACATGTCCAGAAAACACCTTTGTTGTCTCTCAGTAGACAAAATAATATTTACTACCATTCAAAAGTTTATTTATTTAAATAAATGTATACTTTAATTCAGCTAGGACACATTGTATTGGTCACAAGTGTCATTAATGACAGTTATAATGTTACAAAAGATTTTCAATTAAATTTCTTTTGAACCTGAATTCATGAAAGTATCCTAAAAAAAAAATTACACTGAAGACTGGAATAATGATGCAAAAAAATTCAGATCACAACAATGAATTACATTTTACAATATATTGACATAGAAAACAGCTATTTTGAGTTGTAATAATATTATGCATTATTACAGTTTGTGCTGTATTTCTGATCAAATAGATGCAGCCTTAGTGAGCAGGAGAGACTTATATCTCAAAAAAGCCTTGTATAACATTTGTAATCCATTGAAACAACACACACACACACACACACACACACACACACACACACACTCACACACACTCACACTCTCACACACACACACACACACACACACACACACACACACACACACACACACACACACACACTCTCTCACACACACACACACACACACACACACTCACACTCACACACTCACACACACACACACACACTCACACTCACACACACACACACACACACACACACACACACACACACACACACATATATACTGTATACACACATATATAATATGAAGACCTGATAATATATAGAGGCAGTCAGTAATTAGAGTAATTTCTGTATGAACTGCAGTGTGCTGATAACAGCACTCTAATGGCTGCTCTACCATCTCATTTTTCACTTAATGACAGATAGAAATTAGGAACTAATCTTAAATAATTTCATTGTAATTTTCTGATAAAGCTTCCGGAGGATGCAGGAGTCTCATCACTCATTCTCTGCGGTCTGACCTTCAGCAGATCCGGAGCTTCTGGTGTTTGTATGTGAAGCGTCTGACGCTAAACGCTCTCCCTGAGCCCCTTCCGCACTCATTTGTTGCAGTCGTTGAGTGAATAGCGCTTTAACAAGATGTGCCCGAGTAAAGCGGCTGATGTAATGAGGATAAACCCCCTCTGTAGGCGACGAGGTAACACTATCCATCAGCGTCCGGACTCCTGCGGAGAAAACAACAGCTGATTGATGCTCTCTTTGTCTGCTTCACCTACAGCTTCCCGCCGTCACACTACAAACGCTAGAACAACTTCCAAACGGACACTTTGATTTATCCAGAAGCGTTTTTCATCCAAGTACCCTAGCAACCGTCCTGGGTACCCTAGCAACGGCCCTACCCTAGCAACCACCTTGATTATCCTAGCAACCGCATAGCAACACACTAGCAACCACCCTGGGTACCCTAGCAACGGCCCTAGCAACCATCCTAGCAACACCCTAGCAACCACCTTGAATACCCTAGCAACCGCATAGCAAAACCCTAGCAACCATCCTGGGTACCCTAGCAATGGCCCTAGCAACCATCCTAGCAACACCCTAGCAACCACCTTGATTACCCTAGCAACCGCATAGCAACATCCTAGCATCCACCCTGGGTACCATAGCAACAACATAGCAGCACCCTAGCAACCGTCCCATTCACCCTAGCAACCACCCTGGACACCCTAGCAACCACATAGCAACACCCTAGCAACCACCCTGGGTACCATAGCAATGACCCTAGCAACTACCCTGGTACCCTAGCAACCACCTTGATTACCCTAGCAACCGCATAGCAAAACCCTAGCAACCATCCTGGGTACCCTAGCAATGGCCCTTGCAACCATCCTAGCAACACCCTAGCAACCACCTTGATTACCCTAGCAACCGCATAGCAACACCCTAGCAACCATCCTGGGTACCATAGCAACAACATAGCAGCACCCTAGCAACCGTCCCATTCACCCTAGCAACCACCCTGGACACCCTAGCAACCGCATAGCAACACCCTAGCAACCACCCTGGGTACCATAGCAATGGCCCTAGCAACTACCCTGGTACCCTAGCAACCACCTTGATTACCCTAGCAACCGCATAGCAACACCCTAGCAACCATCCTGGGTACCATAGCAACAACATAGCAGCACCCTAGCAACCGTCCTATTCACCCTAGCAACCACCCTGGGCACCCTAGCAACCACCCTGGGTACCATAGCAACGGCCCTAGCAACTACTCTGGGTACCCTAGCAACCACACAGCAATACCCTAGCAACTACCCTGGGTACCCTAGCAACGGCCCTAGCAACCATCCTGGGTTCCCTAGCAACCACCCAGAGTATCCTAGCAACCACCTAGCAGTGCCATGGAAACCACTCAAGCCAACCTAGCAACCGAGGGGCGAGTTTTGCCACGGCAAGCACCACTCACATTTTCTTCAGCAAATGTACATATCTTTCATCTTTCTCCGGATTCATTTCTGATCATTAACGCAGCGTTGCTGATGAGAATTCAGACACCGAGTTTGTTCACATCTGCTGTTCTTTAACCTGTAACTGTACGCAGAAATTAAAGGGATTTCTGGGAAACGACACAGGCATTCGTTTTTAATAACGGCCATAAATTATACAGGGAGCGTGCCATTGAGAATTAATACAAACTTCATTGTCAAGACATCTAATTTACATGAGGAGGGGATATAATTAATCTACAGCGATGAAAGCCAAATCCCAAAGTGACTCATAGAGTCTGGCTCTGGATTCAGTCAGATTTTGCATCGTTTGATATTGCTTCAGAAAGACCTGTGACTGTCTTAAATACATTCTAGTGTTTAGTTCTGTTACTACAGCTCAAGGTTAGGCCTAACAGTACCTGTTTGCCATGGTAAAATCACAGTAACACACAGCCTTCCGTGACACATTGCCTCGTTTTATATCAGAAGCAAATATTCACTTGTGTTTCAATGGATTAATAAGTGCATATATCAAGTGTGCTCTTCTCTCTCTGGACTGTTCTCTTTATAGATGTGTCATATATTCATATATTTTGCAACCATTCACAATCACAGCGTTTGAAACTGAAGATAAATATTGCAAATAATGGTTACAGAAATGTTATACATTTCAAGGTTTTGATATAGTCTTGTTTATGTAATCATTTGAAATGAGCCATCAGACGTCACACAGAACAGAGAGAAATTATTTTATTTTGTATAAGGTAAATGAGCCAACTGAAAGTTATGAATCTCATTGACCATAAATTTCACGAGTTCAATATTTATTGATTCAGTAAGCATTCATAAACATCTGCACCTCTCCTAACTTGTGAAGTCAAATGTGATGCAATGTAGGAAAACCCACCACATGGTATTATAGTCAGTCGTGGGTTCAAGCCATTTCCAAAACTGTTATTATTTCGTCCATAGCTTGAACATAACAGAAGTTATGCTTATCTGAAGTTGGCTGATCACCATGATTTTCAGGAACAGAAAATAAAAGCACAACTATCACAAGTAAACGTCACTTTAAATTACTGTGATAAAATACTTATTTTAGTCACTGTGCATGTTGTAAAATACATCAAATGACCTCAAGGAACACACAACACTTGCAAACATTTAAACTGTTTATAAAACATCATGCGTGCCATCTCCAGTTCTACTACTCTGGATTTATAATACATAACCAGACACAGTTCAGAACTGTAACTTATAGTTTTGTGTTTTAAACTTAAGTAAGTAATGCATAGCGTTGATATGAAAATGGTGCTGGTCCCTTTAAGAGCGAGAGCTCTGTACTGCTTCATTACAGACAACCTTTGCCTGCCGTAGTTCACACAGGACTAGCGGAAAATGTGCGGATACTCCTTTACTATATACGTTACATACAGTAGTTTATTTTGAAAGGTGAACTGTCTTTGTAATGTTAAGGCTCAGTCTTTTCTGCTGGCCACAATAAATCGCTATTTTTCTGCATTTTGCAAAGATATTTTCAGAGATGGTAGACAAGATCTTATAGAACAATAATTTAATGAAAACCCAATTTTGACCAATTTTTTGAATTTCCTGATAACGTCAGGGTTTTCCTAGATTGCATCACAAATGCTTACAGGTCTAGGAAAATATCTCCACCTTTGGACTGATTTGGTTTTGACCTTCTGTAGAAAGAAGCCTTTGCTGTGTTCCGCTCTGAAGTCAAGCTGCATTGGCTGTAATCTAAAATGACATGCGTTTCAATGACCTTCGACACTACAGCTAGCACTAATGGAGCTGTAATTGCACACCTCTGATGGAAAACCGGCGTCATTACGCTCCTCCGCCAGCCTTTGGGAAATGATCGGACTTGTGTTTGCTGTCGGACACACAATGCTTTTAGCAGCGTCTGATCCATACTCAGCTTTAGGCTTTTCACCAGTTTAGCATTTGATGCAGAATTACAGCTTGATCGTGTGATTTGTGAGACACACAGTGTTGGGCTCGTTACTCAAAGAATGTAATATATTACTCATTACTAGTTATTCCTTTCAAAAGTAATATTATTACGATACTTAGCAACAGTAATTAGCTACACTACTAGTTACATTGTTTCTTCACGCCACACAGAAGTTGTAACTGTGTATCTTCCACATAAATGTTACTAATAACATATTTCTGCATCATCATTTGACCAAAATCAACATTATTAGTTATTATAAACACTCAATGATTAACAGTGACATTCAAGCAGAAGTGTTGTATTAATCTCATTAATTGTCATGTGTAGCTTGAAGCTAATTGTAATTTCTCCATTACTCATATACGATTATATTTCATTATGTATTTTAACAAAACATAAGTTTGTAAGAAACTGTGTAATTTTCCAAAAATATTGTAATTATAGTAATATAATGTAGCAGATGCTGATCAGAGGGATGTAACGCCAGAGTAAAGTAACACACAACAGTGTTCAGATCATCTTTTTCTTGACAAAATCAATATAATGCAATATTTCTATCAGAATGTAATCTTTTCCATATTCCAAGCTTGCTGCTGCACTGGAGACATCACATCGAGTCGTGAAAATTATTAACATAAATCTAGGAATTATTAGATTGTTGGATTTTAAATCAGCGGGTTGAGGCATCACAAGTAACTAACTAAGCTGTTTTATGATGGTAACTGTAATATTATTACTGAAATCTTATTAGTATTTAGTTACACTACTAGTTACTAAAGTAATATTATTACAGTAACTAAATTACTAGTAACTAGTTACTACCCAACACTGCAGACGGGTCAATGTTATCTCCACAGAAGGGGAACTGAAGGTTACTGTAAGTGATCCCGTCACGCTCTTGTTCTTCGATTCACCTGGTTTGTGGCCAGGCGGCTGATTTGGCCCGCTGCCCTGTGTTTTTTTGCCTTCCCAATGTGCCAAAGTGATTTCCGATTGTAGCATTCCCTAATAAATCGTTTGGTTGTCCTGTGCAGGTCAGAAGCTATTAGAGAAATTACATTAGGGCTGAGGTTTCAGTAATACACTACTGACTTTATTAACCTAGTCAGTAATACTGAAGGCATCATTATCGTAAAGTTACTAATAAATATACAGGCAATCACATGGAATTGAAGAAAGAGAGCAAGCTCACAAAAATATCATTCAGACAATTTCATTTAGCCCAAAAATACAATACTGTTTTGATTTTCAATTTTGCTTTAGGCGCTTTAGGCGCTTGTTATAGTTTTTGGGTATTTAAGTCATTTAAGCATTTTAAGAGTATGTGCAAACAAATTGCAATGAGGTGGTTGTTTTGAACACAGTTCTGTTAATAACAGACCTGCTGGTGAAGAAGTGACAGGTACAAGAAAAAATAGAGTGACAGAGATATTGGAGAAAATTAAGAAAAGGAAAAGGGAAGAGAACCTTTAATTATTTTCCACGGCCCTGACTAAAGACAGAGTGACTTAGACCTTTTAATGTGATGGTCATACAAATAGGCTATAGGGTTGTTTCAGAATGTGTTGTGGGTGTATGGGATGGCCTGGATGAGTGTGAGATTTTGTCCCAGTCCGCCCCTGTTTGAGGCAGTTTTCTGTCAGTTCTCTAGTGTTACAGGACTCTGAGTTATGTGTCTAGAGCAGTGCTTCCCTCTCTTCTTTTTTCATGTCATTTCACTGTGAAACAGTTTTTTTTTTCCTCATAACCCAGTTTGGTTGTCCTGAAGAAGCTATTCATTATGATTTCAGTGACTGTAGCTAACAAATCAGAATTGAATCGACTTTCATTGGTTTTGAAGCTTTAATTGTGTTTTCAGCTTCAGAGCTAAATGCGGTCTGTGAAACTGATCGTCACAGCACGATTACGACTAAGAATAGGGTTGTGGTTATGTCTTGTTGAATAGAAATGGACAGAACATGGTCACACAAACACATGGAGGAAGGTGTAATCACACGCAGCAGGACTTTGGCACAGATGTATGCATGCTCACGGGTTTCTGTGTCTATATCTTGTGTGTCAGGAATCATTCTCTCAGGGTTATATCATGCTCAGATCATCCAGTAATGAAATGGAAAGAGTTCATCTGATCTCAGTCTTATCAAAATCCAGTCCATCTCCATGAGGACTCCCGCGAATACTGAGAGATCAAATGCTGTGTAATATCTTTGAGAGATTTACAATCTCATTTTCTTTCATATTACAGTTTTGTTTACTTGTCACACAGTTTCTGAAAGCAGCTGTCACTCAAACAGCAGAAGCACACACCAAATCTGCAAAAACATACACCAATTCTCAGCCTTTGACTCAGTTTTTGATTTCATAAACACTTTTTGCAAAACACAACACACAGTTCTCTATGTACACACACAAATCTTACAGGAATTAATATTACGGCAAAGGTGTTTGCTTTTGAGACGTGTTTGTGAATGCAGTGCTTCTTTTTGCAAGCGATGTGAGGTGTTTTGCATTTTGTGTGGAATTCTTGGATTTGTGTGTAAAGTTTTGATAAAAAGAGGCAAAGTTTTGAAAATGTGTGAAAGCAGCTAAAAAAAACTGTAAAATCCCATTTAGGATATCTTTCCCAGTATGTGATTTGAAGTTGTCCATGTTACAGGCATTTGAGAAAATTGACCAAATGAATAGACACATTGTTGAACGATAGGTTGAGGAACACTTTTATCTGCTCCATACACAGCTTTAGCTTTAGGAGAGATGTCACACACATCATATGGCCAGATAATAGTGCACAGGATTGATTCCAGTCGCTTCTGTGAATCATACTCATCATATACGGTGCAGACGGTGATGCTAGAGATTTCTGTGCATCCAGCATCGCTGCAGCTGTTTCTGTAATCCAGCATGCTCGAGATGCTGTAGAGAGTCTATAGCGCCTGTACCTAAACGTCTCTCGGATAGACTCTATAGAGCCTGCACCTAAACGTCTCTCAGATAGAGTCTATAGAGCCTGCACCTAAACGTCTCTCAGATAGAGTCTATAGAGCCTGCACCTAAACGTCTCTCTGATAGAGTCTATAGAGCCTGCACCTAAACGTCTCTCGGATAGAGTCTATAGAGCCTGCACCTAAACGTCTCTCTGATAGAGTCTATAGAGCCTGCACCTAAACGTCTCTCGGATAGAGTCTATAGAGCCTGCACCTAAACGTCTCTCTGATAGAGTCTATAGAGCCTGCACCTAAACGTCTCTCGGATAGAGTCTATAGAGCCTGCACCTTAACGTCTCTCGGATAGAGTCTATAGAGCCTGCACCTAAACGTCTCTCGGATAGAGTCTATAGAGCCTGCACCTTAACGTCTCTCTGATAGAGTCTATAGAGCCTGCACCTTAACGTCTCTCAGATAGAGTCTATAGAGCCTGCACCTAAACGTCTCTCAGATAGACTCTATAGAGCCTGCACCTAAATGTCTCTCAGATAGAGTCTATAGAGCCTGCACCTAAACGTCTCTCAGATAGAGTCTATAGAGCCTGCACCTAAACGTCTCTCTGATAGAGTCTATAGAGACTGCACCTAAACGTCTCTCAGATAGAGTCTATAGAGCCTGCACCTAAACGTCTCTCTGATAGAGTCTATAGAGCCTGCACCTAAACGTCTCTCAGATAGAGTCTATAGAGCCCGCACCTAAACGTCTCTCAGATAGAGTCTATAGAGCCCGCACCTAAACGTCTCTCAGATAGAGTCTATAGAGCCCGCACCTAAACGTCTCTCAGATAGAGTCTATAGAGCCCGCACCTAAACGTCTCTCAGATAGGGTCTATAGAGCCCGCACCTAAACGTCTCTCAGATAGAGTCTATAGAGCCCGCACCTAAACGTCTCTCAGATAGAGTCTATAGAGCCCGCACCTAAACGTCTCTCAGATAGAGTCTATAGAGCCCGCACCTAAACGTCTCTCAGATAGAGTCTATAGAGCCCGCATCTAAACGTCTCTCAGATAGAGTCTATAGAGCCCGCACCTAAACGTCTCTCAGATAGAGTCTATAGAGCCCGCACCTAAACGTCTCTCAGATAGAGTCTATAGAGCCCGCACCTAAACGTCTCTCAGATAGAGTCTATAGAGCCTGTACCTAAACGTCTCTCAGATAGAGTCTATAGAGCCTGCACCTAAACGTCTCTCTGATAGAGTCTATAGAGACTGCACCTAAACGTCTCTCAGATAGAGTCTATAGAGCCTGCACCTAAACGTCTCTCTGATAGAGTCTATAGAGCCTGCACCTAAACGTCTCTCAGATAGAGTCTATAGAGCCTGCACCTAAACGTCTCTCAGATAGAGTCTATAGAGCCCGCACCTAAACGTCTCTCAGATAGAGTCTATAGAGCCTGCACCTAAACGTCTCTCAGATAGAGTCTATAGAGCCTGCACCTAAACGTCTCTCAGATAGAGTCTATAGAGCCCGCACCTAAACGTCTCTCAGATAGAGTCTATAGAGCCTGCACCTAAACGTCTCTCAGATAGAGTCTATAGAGCCTGCACCTAAACGTCTCTCAGATAGAGTCTATAGAGCCTGCACCTAAACGTCTCTCAGATAGAGTCTATAGAGCCTGCACCTAAACGTCTCTCAGATAGAGTCTATAGAGCCTGCACCTAAACGTCTCTCAGATAGAGTCTATAGAGCCTGCACCTAAACGTCTCTCAGATAGAGTCTATAGAGCCTGTCAGATAGAGTCTATAGAGCCTGCACCTAAACGTCTCTCAGATAGAGTCTATAGAGCCTGCACCAAACGTCTCTGATAGAGTCTATAGAGCCTGCACCTAAACGTCTCTCATATAGTCTATAGAGCCTGCACCTAAACGTCTCTCAGATAGATTCTATAGAGCCTGCACCTAAACGTCTCTCAGATAGAGTCTATAGAGCCTGCACCTAAACGTCTCTCAGATAGAGTCTATAGAGCCTGCACCTAAACGTCTCTCAGATAGAGTCTATAGAGCCTGCACCTAAACGTCTCTCAGATAGAGTCTATAGAGCCTGCACCTAAACGTCTCTCAGATAGAGTCTATAGAGCCTGCACCTAAACGTCTCTCGGATAGAGTCTATAGAGCCTGCACCTAAACGTCTCTCGGATAGAGTCTATAGAGCCTGCACCTAAACGTCTCTCGGATAGAGTCTATAGAGCCTGCACCTAAACGTCTCTCGGATAGAGTCTATAGAGCCTGCACCTAAACGTCTCTCGGATAGAGTCTATAGAGCCTGCACCTAAACGTCTCTCGGATAGAGTCTATAGAGCCTGCACCTAAACGTCTCTCAGATAGACTCTATAGAGCCTGCACCTAAACGTCTCTCAGATAGACTCTATAGAGCCTGCACCTAAACGTCTCTCAGATAGAGTCTATAGAGCCTGCACCTAAACGTCTCTCAGATAGAGTCTATAGAGCCTGCACCTAAACGTCTCTCAGATAGAGTCTATAGAGCCCGCACCTAAACGTCTCTCAGATAGGGTCTATAGAGCCCGCACCTAAACGTCTCTCAGATAGAGTCTATAGAGCCCGCACCTAAACGTCTCTCAGATAGAGTCTATAGAGCCCGCACCTAAACGTCTCTCAGATAGAGTCTATAGAGCCCGCACCTAAACGTCTCTCAGATAGAGTCTATAGAGCCCGCACCTAAACGTCTCTCAGATAGAGTCTATAGAGCCCGCACTAAACGTCTCTCAGATAGAGTCTATAGAGCCCGCACCTAAACGTCTCTCAGATAGAGTCTATAGAGCCCGCACCTAAACGTCTCTCAGATAGAGTCTATAGAGCCCGCACCTAAACGTCTCTCAGATAGAGTCTATAGAGCCTCCTAAACGTCTCTCAGATAGAGTCTATAGAGCCTGCACCTAAACGTCTCTCGATAGAGTCTATAGAGACTGCACCTAAACGTCTCTCAGATAGAGTCTATAGAGCCTGCACCTAAACGTCTCTCGATAGAGTCTATAGAGCCTGCACCTAAACGTCTCTCAGATAGAGTCTATAGAGCCTGCACCTAAACGTCTCTCAGATAGAGTCTATAGAGCCCGCACCTAAACGTCTCTCAGATAGAGTCTATAGAGCCTGCACCTAAACGTCTCTCAGATAGAGTCTATAGAGCCCACACCTAAACGTCTCTCAGATAGAGTCTATAGAGCCCGCACCTAAACGTCTCTCAGATAGAGTCTATAGAGCCCGCACCTAAACGTCTCTCAGATAGAGTCTATAGAGCCCGCACCTAAACGTCTCTCGGATAGAGTCTATAGAGCCCGCACCTAAACGTCTCTCAGATAGAGTCTATAGAGCCCGCATCTAAACGTCTCTCAGATAGAGTCTATAGAGCCTGCACCTAAACGTCTCTCAGATAGAGTCTATAGAGCCTGCACCTAAACGTCTCTCAGATAGAGTCTATAGAGCCTGTCAGATAGAGTCTATAGAGCCTGCACCTAAACGTCTCTCAGATAGAGTCTATAGAGCCTGCACTCAAACGTCTCTGATAGAGTCTATAGAGCCTGCACCTAAACGTCTCTCATATAGTCTATAGAGCCTGCACCTAAATGTCTCTCAGATAGAGTCTATAGAGCCTGCACCTAAACGTCTCTCAGATAGAGTCTATAGAGCCTGCACCTAAACGTCTCTCAGATAGAGTCTATAGAGCCTGCACCTAAACGTCTCTCAGATAGAGTCTATAGAGCCTGCACCTTAACGTCTCTCAGATAGAGTCTATATAGCCTGCACCTAAACGTCTCTCAGATAGAGTCTATAGAGCCTGCACCTAAACGTCTCTCAGATAGAGTCTATAGAGCCTGCACCTAAACGTCTCTCGGATAGAGTCTATAGAGCCTGCACCTATACGTCTCTCGGATAGAGTCTATAGAGCCTGCACCTAAACGTCTCTCGGAAAGAGTCTATAGAGCCTGCACCTAAACGTCTCTCAGATAGAGTCTATAGAGCCTGCACCTAAACGTCTCTCAGATAGACTCTATAGAGCCTGCACCTAAACGTCTCTCAGATGGACTCTATAGAGCCTGCACCTAAACGTCTCTCAGATAGAGTCTATAGAGCCCGCACCTAAACGTCTCTCAGATAGAGTCTATAGAGTCCGCACCTAAACGTCTCTCAGATAGACTCTATAGAGCCTGCACCTAAACGTCTCTCAGATAGAGTCTCTCAGATAGACTCTATAGAGCCTGCACCTAAACGTCTCTCAGATAGACTCTATAGAGCCTGCACCTAAACGTCTCTCAGATAGAGTCTATAGAGCCTGCACCTAAACGTCTCTCAGATAGACTCTATAGAGCCTGCACCTAAACGTCTCTCTGATAGAGTCTATAGAGCCTGCACCTAAACGTCTCTCAGATAGAGTCTATAGAGCCTGCACCTAAACGTCTCTCAGATAGAGTCTATAGAGCCTGCACCTAAACGTCTCTCAGATAGAGTCTCTCAGATAGACTCTATAGAGCCTGCACCTAAACGTCTCTCAGATAGAGTCTATAGAGCCTGCACCTAAACGTCTCTCAGATAGAGTCTATAGATCCTGCACCTAAACGTCTCTCAGATGGACTGGAAAGCCAGAATCCTGAGCTCTCTGCTCAACAGACTCATTGCTGTAGCATTCAGGGCCCGGTTGCATGAAAGCCCTTAAGATAAGAATTCCCTTAGTTACAAGGTTAAGGGAACCCTTAGTGAAACTTGGGTTGCAAGAAAAATCCTAAGAGTCAACTTAAAGGAACCTTAAGGCTGTCATTAAGTATTCCCCTTAATTATCTAAGTGTTGCTACAAAGTCCTTAGTAACTATTTCAGCTTGATACATTTAATGGGACCAAAACAGCTCCCTTAAGTCATCTTAAACTCAGTATTTTTAAGATTTTTAAGCTCAAATGTAAGCCTTAAGACATTTTTTAAGACCTGCACAAATAAAATATCATATAATATAGTAGGGCAATGACTATGGTAACATATTAAACTGTAAAATGCATGACTTACAGGTTTTCACAAAACAATTTTTTTTATATAATTTTTTAAGAAAATGGATGTTGTATCAATTATTATATTAATTTAAAAAATTATTATTAATCAATTATTAGCCTATATTAATTAAATAACAATGTAAATGTAATGTATGCCTTTACTGTTTAGATTTTTATAATGCATTATATTCTTGTCGAACCACCTGTTCACATTTACAACTCAAGCGTCAAAAACATGGGTTCATTTTCACATTTATTAAAATTTATAATAAAATTTTTAATATTTTCACTGCAGAAACAAAGCGGTTTCCTTGGTAACGACTGTACAAAAAGCAGCACAGAAACGGCCAGCGCTCGTTTATTTGTTCGTGTTTTAGTTGGTTAGGTTTGTATTTCGTTATGTTCTGTTTATTGTCATAGATATACATATCTATGTTTGTTGTGAGATGTAGTAACTATAGCAACTGATTGCTGTATGTTGCCAGGAACTGCAGTGAAACGCTTAGTATAAACACTTAGATAAGACGTTTGTTGCAATGCTCTTAAAGAAATCCCTTACCTCAGGGAATTTTCCCCCTCAGGGATACCCCTAAGTCTAATTACTTAAGGACTTTCATGCAACCGGGCCCAGATGTGTATTCACTGAAGTACATGGACTTATACAGCTTGTACATACACTATATGGACAAAAGTATTGGCACCCCCTTCTTTAGAACAGAAAAATGCACTTCCAAATCTGTGGCAACAACGATGGGAACATAATTCATGTATTTAAAAATTGTATTTCATCTCTGTTGCAACAGTTTTGTAAGTGTCTAAAATGACTGAACCCATATGTACAAGTCATTGGTGTTTGGTGATGAGTTTTTGTCTCAAGCTCATTTACAGTCACACCAGAGGTGTTAAACTGGGATTAGGACTTGGTTTTATGCAGACCAGTCAAGTTCTTCCACACTGACTCAATCAATCATTTTCTTTTTGAACCTTGTCTTATACACAGAGACATTGTCATGTTAGAATAGAAAAGAGTCCAAACTGTTGCTATAATATTAGAAGCACACAATTTCCTAGAATATCATTATATGCTTTAACATTAAGATTTGTACTCATAGAAATTACTAAAGTAGTCAAACCTGTTCATTAGAAGGGGGCGACCCAATACTTTTGGCAATATAGTGTATGTTATATGTTGTGCAAACCCAGTCTATTTGCACTCATTCATTAATGCATACACATTTATGAAGCAAGTTTTGGTCCATTTTATGTGCAAAGGACTCAGAAGTGACTCATATTTACTTCTCAGTGCATCAGTTGAGTCTGTCATCAGCAGGAAAGTGGCGTATCAGCTGAAGAGATTCCCTTTAGTTTGGATTACAGCTCTGTTCAAATGGACCCAGGGCTCACCTCACAGTCTTGAAGGCTCTTTGGGCTTGTCTTTGCTGAAGTGCTGCGGTCCCAGAGGAGTTAGAAGTGCTCCGCGAGCGCCGGTTCTCTCAGTTTGACTGACTACGCCAATTTGTCCCAAATCTCTGCGGCTCTCAGAGCTGTGAAGTGCTGGAGCGTTTTATCCGCTTCCTCCAGGCTCTTTGACCTGATTCTGTGGCCAGAGTCCTGTACTGTAATCCAGTGATATGAATTTGGGATTCATGTGCTTGATTCTTTTGAAGTCTTCTTTGAGCGCTGTGATGACAATGAACTCAGAATAATGTCTGTATTACTCCGGCTACATTTGAGCATGATATGTGGCATCATTTACAAATCTGATGAGGGCGAGCAGAAATATATACACTGTTTTTATTCAGCCATAACGCAAAAAATTAAAATAAAAAATAAAAAAGTGGCCCAAATATGTTTTAGGTATATACTAAATTTATGTTTTTTGTTTTTCAAAAATGGCCAAAAATATACTGGTATAAAATACATTTACATAAATCAATTTTGAAACACATTTTAGCAAATATATGTTCAGGCCATTTTTTGTATGATTTGAATTCTATTAAAATATTTATTTATATAGTTGTCACACTGTTGTGTCAATGAACACACATGAAGATGAAGGTTTAACAGTCTTTAATAGATCCACGAAAGTTAATATCCACACAAGAAGTGTTGCCAACTTAGCAATTTTGTTGCTAAATTTAGCAACTTTTCAGACTACCCAAGCAATTTTTTCTTCCAAAAACACCTATAGCAACAAATTTTGCTATTTAAAAAATTTATTTGGCAACTTTTGATAAGTGACTCAAATGATAAACCTTTTAAATGACACAAAAAGAGAAAGCCAAAGATGCCTCGCAGTACACACATCACGTGAATTAACTTAGCTGCTATTTGCAATTGTTTAATTTAATAATAATAAAATAATTTAGTAATAATCGTTCATTTATGATACACTTTGTTAGTAGCTTGTACCTGCGATTGTTGATCAGTTGGTACACTGTAAGAAAAATATCTAGAAAAATGGAAAAAGTAATAGTAATTTTCGAGGGACATTATCCATAATCTGCTGTAACCCGAAAACACAAAATATAATGCATAATTAAAAATGTGGAAAAATCAATACAGAAAATTCCTTCATTAACATAGTAGATTGTGCACTATTTTACAGACTTTTCTAGACTTTTATTGCTAGCTAATAAAAAAAACGAAATTGTAATGTGTACGTTTTCAAAAATGTAATGTATTTAAAAATACTATTTACATTTTAATGTTATATTATGCATTTATATTACTTAACGAACAAATCTAAATTAACATATATTAAATATATTTTTCGCTGTGATTTGATGCAGTGACACAATTTTGCATCTAATGACGTCATCGCGCAGCGACGTCACAACGTCATTTAGCAACAAATCAACCTTCCTTTAGCAGCTTATTCTGAAAGTTAGTTGGCAACACTGCACACAAGGGAGGCTGGCGACACACGTATACAACGACAAGACCCGACAAACTAGAGACCGAACAGACAGGAGCTTAAGCCCCGTCCACACGGCGACGCGTTTAGCTCTATATGCAAAAATGTTGTATCGGATTGGCGTTTCGTCCAGACGGATCTGATGTTTTGGGAGCGTGAAACCACTATTTTTTGAAACCGGGTCCCAGAGTTAATTAATCTGAAAATGACTCCCTTGTCTTGAAACGATGACGTCATCAGCCCACGTCTCGACACTAGACAGACACCCTGCGTCACGTAACAGTAACAACAACATGAACAAACACTGAACCATTGTCTTATTAACTAACATTAACACAGATAAATACATGTATTGTTCCATGTTCGTTTGTATACAGCGCGCAAGGTTTATGCACATAGTCCAAGTCTTCTTCTCTGTTTTTAGTGTATCTCTGTGGCAGAATTACAGCGCCACATACTGGTCTGGCATGTATACTACATTGTTTTGTGTTGGTTTTGTGTGTACGCAGATATTTCTTGAGACGAGGGGAAAAAAAGAAGTTCTGGCTTCATGTGGATGTGGCCTTAAGTACACATACCAAACGAGGATAATTAACTAGACACAGGTGAACAGAATGACACAATCAAGGGAAGGATGGGAAACTAGGTCAACAGAACAAAACAAGGCAGGAGAACTGAAACAGGGACAAACACAACTCAGGCCATGGGTCCGTTCTTCGTACGTCACTAACTCAATTAGCTGGATTTGATGGTTGATGATTTGGCTTTATCTTGGATCATTTGGTTCTTCGAAGCTCATCCTGGAGTTGCTGTCATAGCAACAGGTCCGTAAACTTAAACCTGCTCGGGAGCAGCTTATTTCATGTAAACAGCATTAGATTGCATCTTTTTAAGCAGAATTGATACTTAATATCTGTCCCAGCCACTGCTGCTGTATTATAAGAGTGCCCTGCTGGTCCAGGGACAATCATTTAAAATAAAAATAATTTGAAAATAAGATAATAATGTTGTGTAGTCTATAATACTATAGACACAGCCAGTTTTACTCATTGAAAGATTTATTAGTGATGAAATAATTACGTTATAACTGTATTGGAGTCTTACACACATGCAGTTAATCTGAGCCGTGCATTAATTTGAGTGATGACAGATATTATGGGATGTGGCTTGATGGAGCGCAGGAGATGCAGATAACTTGATCTATAAGAAACTGTAATTAATGCTGTCACGTAACAAATCTGTTTCAAAGATAAAATTAAATTAATTGCTAATTACAACACTGAAGTAAAAATGTAAAGCCTACACAAATGCTAGAAATCATGAATATAAATAATTGGGAACCATGTAAAAAATTAGAAATAAATGAAAAATTTAATTTATCTATTATAACATTTATTTAGTTTTGTTCGCTTGGCTGTTTCCTTATAAAGGTCCAGAAATTTGTCAAGTTCTTCGTCAGGTGTGTTTTTTTAATGATATGATGTCATTATGTGTGTTTTTTTAATGATATGATGTCAGCCAATCACTGCGCTTGCTGATCGTCCGTCAGCCAATCGCTGTGTTGCTGATCGTTCCGTCAGCCAATCACTGCGCTGCTGATCGCTCCGTCAGCCAATCACTGCGTTGCTGATCGTTCCGTCAGCCAATCACTGCGTTGCTGATCGTTCCGTCAGCCAATCACTGCGTTGCTGATCGTTCCGTCAGCCAATCACTGCGCTGCTGATCGTTCCGTCAGCCAATCACTGCGTTGCTGATCGTTCCGTCAGCCAATCACTGTGTTGCTGATCGTTCCGTATTGATACATCTTCCCTTTTCGGGGAACACGAGAATGCGCCGTAATCTTAGACAACTTAATCCAGATATTTTAATCTAATATGCAAATTAGTTTGAAGAACCAAATTAGCCACAGATCAGTTATCAGGATTAGAAGATCCGGCATCTTTCATATCATCTCAGATGTAATAAGCGAGGTACGAAGAACGGACCCCTGGGGCCAGGGCCGCTGCTGGCCAAATGGGTGCCTAAGCAGGATTGTATTGTTATGCCCCCTACCTCAAATATTATTGAAATAAAAATAAAATTAGAAAACACCTACTATAGGGGTCAAAATAGAACTTTAATAAAATATAAAAGTAAATAAATAAATACATTTTAATTAAATTGTATTATTTATAAATTACAAGTGTAGCTCTAGACAGTTATCTATGGATATGATTTTATTAATACAGTTGTCTGATTGATTTTATGGTCTCAAGCATTCAGAAATCACGCAAAAGAAAATTAAGCATTTTTACTATGATAAAACCATGGTTAATTTTTGTAAGGGTTGTGATGTCCACAAGTTTTTTGTTGAAGAAATTATAGAGGCTCTGTCATCTATAGCAAAAAGGTGGCCAGAAATTAAAGATTAAGTTTGAATTAAATGTTTGGTCAATAGCCTATTAAACATGCCTTTGCAGGCATTTGTAATAACATGTAATGTTGAAAAAATTAAAAATAAAATAGACACCATCACAAAATTAGTAATGGTTTTACTGGTTATAATGGGACTTGTATTGGTTTTAATGGAAACATAATGGACGCTGTGGGTCTCTGCTGGTAATTGGTGGCTTGTTAAAACCAATAAATCCTAATGAATATGTCCCAAAACACACTACAGGAAACCATTTTTTATGGTTTTAATGGTTAAAAGTTGATGGTTTGTAATGGTATTTGTGATTAATTTGTGATGGTGTTAGAATAGTGATGGTTCTATTGTTTTTTTCAGCAGGGTTGCCTCATTGTTTTTATATAGGCCTAATGCATTTTAAGTCATTTTAAAGGTTGTTGATGGCTTAGGCTTGTTTTTATAACCACAAAAATATTATCTAAATACTTCTTTGTAAATTATTATTTAAAGTAACAAAACCTTGGTTAATTTGCAGTTATCATGGCTACAAGAACCATGATTTTTTTTTTTTTCGTAAGTAAACATGGAAACTCGGAGAGAATATTAGATGCGTTGGTGGTGGTGATATTATTACCGACATTAAAACCCGTTATTAATGTCAACACCCAAAAAAGTTTCACAGGATTATGAATTATGAATGTAGTCTACCTGACAGTGACGCACGGGCTTCGTTTTCATCTTTTCTTCTTTGCTTTTCTTGGTGGTGGATTGCTGATGTCTTTTCACGGGCATAGTTGTCCATGAATTATGATCATTTGCATTCAGCAGCAAACATGAGGTGCGAGCGGATGCGGGAATGGCACGTCAGGTTTTTTTTTTTTTTTAGCAACTGGGATGTTCCCCACCCCGGGAGTTGGTGCCCTACGCAGACTGTGCACTCTGTCCACGGCGGTGTACACTGGTATTTTTATATACTTCTGTTTTTAAAAAATCTCCGTCCACATGAAAACGCAAACGCATGCTTTTAAGCACTGTTTAAGCACAAGAGCATGCCAAACCAACAGGTGGCAATATATCTCAACCGTAAAGCCATGTTGGCCAATCAGAAGCCTGAGAAAGGTTCTAGTAGGCGGAGATAAAAGCACATGCTCCGACGTCACAAGCCAAAATCTCCGGTTTCGCTGTCTACACGATAACAACCGGAGTTTTTGAAAATCTTCACCCTGGCAGGAGTTTACAAAAAGGTTCGATTTCAGTGACCTGGTGCTGCATTTGTGTTATTGCGCATTGAAAAAGCTGCGGTTTTGGCCTCAGAGTCCATGAAAACAAGAGCAAACTGAACATAATCGTGACAATAGTTTTATTCATTTAGTTAGTAAATTAGAAAGTATTTATTTTGAATAAATTATTGAGAATGAAAGGTTTTGGCTGTGTGTTGTATTTCAGATGAGTGTGTTTCTCATACATTAGGCTGTGAGTCATAAGTGTGTGTGTGTGTGTGTGTGTGTGTGTGTGTGTGTGTGTGTGTGTGTGTGTGTGTGTGTGTGTGTGTGTGTGTGTGTGTGTGTGTGTGTGTGTGTGTGTGTGTGCGTGTGTGTGTGTGCGTGTGTGCGTGCGTGTGCACGTGTGTGTGTGTGCGTGTGCGTGCGCGTGCGTGTGTGTGCGTGTGTGTAAAATGCTCAATCGGCATATTGCTGAAACCAGTGAATATTTCATATTTCATGAAGCACTGTGCTGTAAGTTTCCGGTGAAAACTTCCCCAAAGTAGTGTGTCCAAAAATATCTCCTGATGTTTGTTGACGTGAGTGTGGGAACTTAAATAAAAAGGTAATGGAATAAGAGTAAGTGTGTGTTAATGATGCTGGAAGCGTGTGCTGACGGCTGGCGAGGCATCAGATGGATTCGCTGGCTCAGGGAGAAATAAATTGGCAGGCAGAAAGAAAAGCATGCATTTTGTGTTATTGCAAGTGCATGTGCCACAGTTCACGCTCATTAAAACTGCACTGAAGACTGCTGGGCCAACTGCTTATTATAGATATCTTTTAATTGTGTGCATTTTTTATATATTCACAATATGATATTGTATTGTGTGGTCATATTTAGCAACAAAAACGTCAGTTTCTTCAGCTCCTCTGTACCTATATACCAGTATATATTCAAATCCAAGTGTTTTGATATGTTTGCACTCTGTTCACTGATAATATTGCTGACTAGAGCTTTATTTTGGAGTTATGCTCGTCGAGTCAGTTCATCTGGCTGATGAGGTTATTAATACAATTATCATAACAATCAGTTTATGTTGGGAATCAATGTTTGATGAGACGTTTCTTGTACAGATTATTATTCAGGTTAGTATTAATAATAATCTTAAACCGGTTATTTACTGAACATTGCTGTTGTTTTCATTGTATACAGAGGGTTCTACACACTCTTCTTTGTGCTGGGACTTATTGCTTTAGCAAACACAAGCTTCAGCTCAGAACAAAACATAATGCTTTTTTTTTTTGCAACTTCTACCCCAAGCGTTTATTCTGTTTTGCAAAGCAAAATTTCAAATCGCATGACCTCTGACCTTCCATCACCACAGAAATACTGCCGCACCCTGGAGAGAATGAGTGTGATGAAATAACCTTAAGCTTTCAGAGTCCTTACAGAAACTCCACGTCAGACTGTGATGACCGTTTAGTATGAAACACTCAGCAGAGGATGGGATGCAGTCCACTCTAGAAAGACACAAACCAATGCAACAACACGGAGATTAAATGTTACTATAAATGTATTTATATACATTTATTTATTTATATATTTATTTATTTATATACAGTTATTTATTTATTTATATACATTTATTTATGTATTTATATACATTTATTTATATGCATTTATTTATTTATTTATATACATTTATTTATTTATTTATATACATTTATTTATTTATTTATATGCATTTATTTATTTATTTATATACATTTATTTATATGCATTTATTTATTTATTTATATGCATTTATTTATTTATTTATTTATATATTTATTTATTTATATATTTATACATTTATTTATTTATTTATTTATTTATATTTATTTATTTATTTATATTTATTTATTTATATACATTTATTTATTTATATACATTTATTTATTTATATACATTTATTTATTTATTTATTTTTATATTATTTATTTATTTATTTATTTATATACATTTATTTATTTATTTATATACTTGTATTTATTTATATACATTTATTTATTTATATACATTTATTTATTGATATGCATTTATTTATATTTATTTATTTATTTATTTATTTATATACATTTATTTATTTATTTATTTATATACATTTATTTATTTATTTATATGCTTTTATTTATTTATTTATATACATTTATTTATTTATTTATATGCTTTTATTTATTTATATATATTTATTTATTTATATACATTTATTTATTTATTTATATACATTTATTTATGTATTTATTTATTTAAAACCGCTTTAAATCATGCATTTTTTAATTTATTTTTTGCAACCTCTGCCCCAAGCTTTTATTCTGTTTTGCTTTATTCTGTAATTAAATAGATATATATACACTTCGAAATATATTTGCTAAATAATGTTTTCTTTGAATTTATTTTGAGCCTTTTTGTCTTTTTTTTTTAAAACATATTTTAAAAACATAAATCTTATTTTTAAAAGCATTTAAATATATATTTCACCCTCCATATATCGCAGTCCAAGAAAATACATTCACATATGTATGAAGAAAATTCAGAAAGGAATATTTATGTACTGTAAGGTTAGAAATGTATTTTCTTCCACCTGGAATACATTTTGAAATATGAAGATTAAACTTATAAAATATATTTGATCAATCTTGACTGTTTATAACATATATTTAGCCTATATTTAAAATATATTTTGGCCAGAAAAAAATAAATAATATATATATATATACTGCCGCTCAAAAGTTTGGGATCAGTAAGATTTTTAATGTTTTTAAGGGAGTCTCTTCTGCTCATCGAGGCTGTATTTATTCAATCAAAAATACAGAAAAAAATAGTAATATTGTGAAATCTTATTGCAATTTCTAATATTGGTTTCCTATTTTAATAAACTTTAAACTGTAATGTATTTCTGTGATCAAAGCTGTATTTTCAGCATCATTCCTCCAGTCTTCAGTGTCACATGATCTTCAGAAATCATAATAATATGCTGATTTATTATCAATATTGAAACTGTTGTGCTGCTTCAAATTGTTTTTTTGGAACATGATACTTTTTGCTTTGATTCTTTGATGAATACAAAGTTAAAAAGAGCATAATTCGTTCAAAATAGAAATATTTTCTAACAATATAAGTCTTTACTATGACGTTTATTAATTTAACACATCCCTCCTGAATAAAAGTATTAATTTCTTAAAAAAAAAAAAAAAAATGTACTGACCCCAAACTGTTGAATAGCATTGTATATTGTAACACAAAATTTATTTTTTAAATAAATGCTGTTCTTTTAAACTTTTTATTAATCAAAGAATCCTAAAAAAAAATCACAGGTCCCCAAAAACAATATGAAGCAGTACAACAGTTTCAACATTGATAATAAATCAGCATATTATTATGATTTCTGAAGATCATGTGACACTGAAGACTGCAGTAATGATGCTGAAAATACAGCGCTGCGTCACAGAAATAAATTACATTTTAAAGTATATTAAAATAGAAAACCAATATTAGAAATTGCAATAATATTTCACAAAATATTTTTTTTCTGTATTTTTGATGAAATAGATACATCCTTGATGAGCAGAAGAAACATTACAAATCTTAATGATCCCAAACTTTTGAGCGGCAGTGTGTATATATATATATATATACACTATATAGCCAAAAGTATTGGCACCCCTTCTAATGAACAGGTTTGACTACTTTAGTAATTTCTATAGTACAAATTGCCACATGTTAAGAGCATATAATGATATTCTAGGAAATGTGTGTGCTTCTAATATTATAGCAACAGTTTGGACTCTTTTCTATTCTAACATGACAATGTCTCTGTGTATAAGACAATTAGTAAAAAGTAAATGTATCCAAAAAAGGTGATTGAGTCAGTGTGGAAGAACTTGACTGGTCTGCATAAAACCAAGTCCTAATCCCAGTTTAACACCTCTGGTGTGACTGTAAATGCAGACCTTGAGACAAAAACTCATCACCAAACACCAATGAAAAGATGTGCTGCACCCTTCAGACACGCGTGTAGGTGATGCTAATAAACGCTGTCATATTCTGTGCTCACTGGCCTTACAGTTTATTAGGACTTCTCACAGGACCGGCTTGTGTCAGGCCTCTTCAACTGGATCCTGGATTGATTTCTTCAGGCGCTTCACATGTTTAAGCAGTTCTTTTGTACTTTTTTTGTACTTATTTCGATTCATGACTGTGTCCCACAAGCGTTTCCTCTCTTATTGCAGTATATTCTGCGATTGTTCTTCCCACACATGCTCCAGTAAGCACCCATAGTTCATCTGGCTGGGCAGGATTTGGAAGTGGTGGGGAGATGCTCTCAAGGGCCCCACACATATACAATTGCATAAGCAGCTTTTCATGGGCTATTTTCAGTTGCCGCAGCACAATTCAGTTTAAGGGCTTTGCGTAGGAGCTTCGGTTTAGTCTGCTTATAATGCTTTCCTAAATGGAGACTACACAGTCGTGCCAGTAACCCTCACTTTTCTTGAGTGGATTTAAAAGTCACAGCTCAGACGTACAGTAAAGCGAAATGTCATTCTCCTACCTTTGACTCCACTGAGAAATTCTTTGACAAGTTTGACATTTCTGATGAAGAATTTTTTGAATGATGATGATATCCTTTAAATCTGACCACAACATTTTCATGCATTATCTTTGTTGTTATCTGTGTCATTATTGCAACAAATTACCATTCTATCTATTCTGATCAATTAGAGTGAAAAGTGAAAAAACCCTCTCACCTTCAAAATAGAACATTGCATGCATAAATACAAGGTGTTAATCAGTGTTTTATGCATAACATTCAATTATCTGAGAAGCAAAATGTAAAAAAATAAGAAAGACATATCAAGAAGTTTCCCTTCATCAGAAGTAGCGGCACTATGGGAGCACTTCTGTTTGATTCCGTCTTAAAGGGGTTATGAACTGAGAAACCAAAATTCCCTTGATCTTTTGATATATAAAAAGTGTTATTGTCAGTGGTCTTCCTACAAGATGAGAACAAGAAGTTGACATTGTTGTGTCTGGGTGCTATTTCAGAATCAGAATTAGCTTTATTGCCAGGTATGTTTGCACATACGAGGAATTTGTTTTGGTGACAGAAGCTCCACAGTGTGACAGAATGACAACACAAGACACAGATAATAAAAATAATAATATACAAATATACAAAATAGACAATGTGCAAAATAACACAAACACAATATACAAAATAGACAATTTAGTATGTACAGGTATGTTAGGTGCAAATTTGAAATGTAATAAGTATGTGTGTTAAATAAATAAATAAATGTATAATAGTGTTGTGTGTTCCACATTTATTGTCAAATGTTCTTGAGATGGATTGCTTGGGGAAAGAAACTGTTCCTGTGTCTGGTCGTTCTGGTGCTCAGAGCTCTGTAGCGTCGACCAGAAGAGGGAGTGTGCTGGATGTGAGGGGTCCAGAGTGATTTTGCCAGCTCTTTTGCTCACTCTGGATAAGTACAGTTCTTGGAGAGTAGGGAGGGTTGTACCAATGATTCGCTCAGCAGTCCGGACTACCCTCCGTAGTCTTCTGAGGTCAGATTTGGTAGCTGAGCTGAACCAGACAGTTATTGATGTGCAGAGGACGGATTCAATGATGGCAGAGTAGAACTGTTTCAGCAGCTCCTGTGGCAGGTTGAACTTCCTCAGCTGACGAAGGAAGTACAACCTCTGCTGGGCCTTTCTCACAATAGAGTCTATGTGAGTGTCCCACTTCAGGTCCTTGGAGATGGTGGTTCCCAGGAACCTGAATGACTCCACTGCATGGTGAGTGGGGGGAGAGCATGGGGGGTTTCTCCTGAAGTCCACGATCATCTCCACTGTTTTGAGCGTGTTAAGCTCCAGGTTGTTAAGACTGCACCAGACAGCCAGCTCCTTAACCTCCTGTCTGTAAGCAGACTCGTCACCGTCCTGAATGAGGCCGATGAGTGTGATGTCGTCTGCAAACTTCAGGAGCTTGACAGAGGGGTCTTTAGATGTGCAGTCGTTGGTGTACAGAGAGAAGAGCAGTGGGGAGAGAACACAGCCCTGAGGAGCTCCAATGCTGATTGTACGAGTTCTGGATGTAAGTTTGCCCAGCCTCACTAGCTGCTGCCTGTCTGTCAGGAAGCTGGTGATCCACTGACAGACGGAGGTGGGGATGGAGAGCTGAGTTAGTTTGGGTAGGAGGAGGTTTGGGATAATAGTGTTAAAAGCTGAGCTGAAGTCCACAAACAGGATCCTCACATAAGCCCCTGGTCTGTCTAGATGTTGCAGGATGTAGTGCAGTCCCATGTTGACTGCATCACCCACAGACCTGTTTGCTCTGTAGGCAAACTGCAGGGGGTCCAGTAAGGGTCCAGTGGAGGCCTTCAGATAAGACGTTAGAGCCACAGGTCTGTAGTCATTAAGTCCTGTTATCTTGGGTTTCTTTGGGACGGGGATGATGGTGGAGTGTTTGAAGCAGGAAGGGACTTCACACAGCTCCAGTGATCTGTTGAAGAACTGTGTGAAGATGGGGGCCAGCTGGTCAGCACGGGTTTTCAGACAGACTGGTGACACACCATCTGGGCCTGGTGCCTTTCTTCTCTTGTTCTTTCTGAAGACCTGACGCACCACATCTTCACTGATCTGGAGTGCAGGAGTGGGGGATATGGGGGTTGCAGGAGGTGTGAATGGTGTTTTTTCAAACCTGCAGTAGAACTCATTCAGATCATCTGCCAGTTGTTGATTCTCCACAGTGCTGGGGGATGGTGTCTTGTAATTGGTGATGTCTTTCAGACCTTTCCACACTGAAGCAGAATCACTGGAAGAGAATTGGTTCCTTAGCTTGCCAGAATAATTCCTCTTTGCCACTCTGATCTCCTTTTCCTGGAGATGGTCCATGTTTCAGGAGGTAGGGGTTTGTATGGGGTTTCAGAAGGGGGTGGGGTGATCTGAGTTCAGGGCTCTCACAGCCTGGGGGAAAAAGCTGTTGAGCAGTCTGGCGGAGCGGGCTCTGATGCTCCGGTACCGTCTTCCTGATGGTAGGAGCTGGAAGAGACTGTGGGAGGGGTGGGTGGGGTCCTTCATGATGCTGTTGGTTTTGCTGGAGCATCGTGCAAGGAAAATGTCCAGGATGGATGGGAGAGGGGCACCGATGATCTTTGCAGCCGTGTTCACTGTCCGCTGGAGGGTCTTGCGGTCAGCAGCACTGCAGTTCCCATACCAGACAGTGATGCAGCTGGTCAGCACACTCTCAATGGTGCCCCTGTAGAATGTGGTGAGGATGGGTGGTGGGAGACTTGCTCTTTTCAGCCGGCAGAGAAAGTGTAGGCACTGTTGTGCCTTCTTGGAGAGTGACATGGTGTTGGTGGTCCAGGTGAGATCCTCCGTGATGTGCACCCCCAGGAATTTAGTGCTGCTGACTCTCTCCACAGTCGAGCTGTCGATGGTCAGTGGGGGGTGGTCAGTGGAGTTCCTCCCCCTGAAGTCCACCACAACCTCCTTTGTCTTCTCCACATTGAGGGACAGATTGTTAGCGCCACAACATGTGCCACTTCCACTTCCTCTTCCTCTTAAATACGGGTGTTCACTATTAGCTGATTAACAACTAGTATTTTTTTCTTAATCAATGTAAAAACTAATCAAGACAAATGACTAGCACTACATTAACATTTTAGGTCTATATTTGATCATTATAGTACAGATCTATTTACTAACTGTGAATCAAATTGAAAAAAAAATCCTTTTTAAATGCATGATGAAAAAAACTATTTTGTTTTTACATTATTATTGCTGCTTAAAGAGAAGACAACTTGAGTCCACACTTTTCACTGAATCACTAGAAAGTCAGAGAGATACTTGAAGATTTTCCAGTCGTCATCCATACCATAAATTCCAAACGACTGAAAACTATGCCGTGATTTATTTATTTAGAACAGTATGAGTTCTACCTCAGTTGTCTTTTGGATATCTCAAACTATTATGAATGGTTGGAAGATTCTCAGCTTTAGGATTAGTATTTCATTAATAGCTATTGTAAGAATGAATGACTCCAGTGTTACTACATCCTTCTGAAGGAATTACTACTCATCCGGAGCAGTATTCTGAAGTGAGGATCATAGTAACCCAGTAGTGACTCAAGTATTGCCATATTACCTTCAGAAGCCCATGAAGGGCAATAAGAGATGCTCACCGGAGAACAGCAACACGCCGGGGAAACTCAGCCATGTGGATGTTTTACAGCACTGCTCTTCAGACGTGTGTTCGTAAGGTTTGGCCTCACTAACTCCACACTAGACTAACTGGATTAGTGCGGTGCAGTGACTCTTGATTGGCCTCATTTCCACACACGTCTGTTTTGTACTCCAATCCATGTAAAAAAACTAAATTATGCATAAAGTGTTTAATGGATCATGCCGACATTTTTCACTGCATAATGAGAAGTCACCCACTTAATATTAGGGGTGGCTCAATACCACTTTTTCAGAACCGATACTGATCCGATACCAAAATCCTGAGTATCTGCCGATACCGATATCAATCCGATACAGCGCAGTTTTTTTTAAATCAGTGTTGATTTTTTTTACTTTTTTTGTGTTACACACAATCTACTAAATATAGACAACTTCATTGTAAAGAAAAACAACAAATGAATGCATATAAAATCACTCTAGAAAGTTACTCTAGAAAAAATCATGAGTGCACAATAATTAAGCAATAAAATCTAAAATTAGTAAAAACAAAAACATTATGGGGAACAAATAAAAGTGAATAAGTGTAGGACTAAATCTGGTAAAATGATATACATTGCTCTTTGTATTGTTGTAAAATACATTCATGAAAAACAATATATTTATATATAAATATATATACTATAAAATTAAAAGATATTTCTTTTAAATGTATAGCACAGTAAGGAGTCAGAAACATATGATAGATAAGACGAACAAGAAAGGCTATTAATAACTTGTCATTGTGCAAAAGTATTATGATACGAAAGGCTCCAAATCCAGAGAGGCACAAAGCGCTTATGAGCATCCCGTGCACAGAATGCACAAAGTGAAGAGATATTAATGCATAGTGTATTAAATCTGTGCAATAGTTTATTGAGCCTTTTCTTTTAACAGTTTTAAATCTCAGTTACAGCTCGTTAAGAACATAGAGCTCTCTAGTGCAGTGTTGTGATCTAACAGACACCAACACGATTTTAGATAAAGTCCTGCAAGATAGTCATTTTATGCAAAACCATGTATCTTATTTACAGATCAAGTGTAATATTAAGAACATTTAATAATCTTGCAGAGAGTTTCATCATCTTGACTAGTAACCGAACGCGACACGCAGTTTGATGCCGAATAGAGGATGACAGACAGACGCAGCTGAGAGAAGAGTTTACATGAACATGACTTAAATATTCATCTGTACCTCACATTAAACTATGTAACGCTTCAGAATACTTGAAATATAGTGCATGAGAACTTTATGGCGTTTTATAATGTGTTTGTGGCTTTTGTGGGGCTTAACAATAACACAATAGTATACGCACAATATCGGATTTGGATCGGTCTCGTCTCACCGATACCCCGATCCGGCAAAAAATGCCAATATCGGAGCCGATACCGATACTGAATATCGGATCGGCGCACCCCTACTTAATATACAAGAAGCAAATTTGTCCTGTATGTTATTAATACCAGCTCTGTGTTTGTACAGTAATATAAATCATTTCATGTCACTACTGGTAGGCGTTTGCATGCCGATTGTAAACTGACCGTGTCTGTGTCATCATGGAAAGTTGGGTCGAGTGAAAGAGTTATACTGAAGGAGAAGTGATGAAAGTGTGAAAGTGAATGAAGGGGCACGATGTCCTCAGAAGTGATGGGTCCAGATGCACTGGGTCAGGTGTCACGACGGATCCGGACCCCGAGGACAGCTGGTGCTCGCTTGAGAACGAGAGACACAGATCCACTGTCACTGCTGTGAGTCTGGAGACACCACGGATTTCCAGACCCTCCATTCACTTTCTGCAGGCCTGAAGCACAGATCAATAGTTAGTCTTGTGTATGAATCTTAATTGCTATCAGCTGCCTGATACTCTGAGCGTTTGAGCAACTCTCAGTAGAGAGAAGGTTTTTTTCCTCTTTTCAAACTCACAGATCTTTAAACTCGCTTTTAAGCTCTGCCTGAGGATGACTGATGAACATTTTCTTGTAGTTAAGCAGCATTAAATGTCAGCACATTACCAAAGCAAACACTAACACCTCATCATACTGGGTTTGCTTTCGCTTCGAGTGGAATTCATCTTCCTTCTCACTCTTTGCTTAGTTTGAACTATTTAAACAGAGAGTACAATGAGATGCAGTCTGCACATGAATGATCTGTTCACACTGAAAGTAACAAATATGCATAAAGTGGAATGAAATGCAAATTCAGTGCAACACAAGCTATAAGAAGAGCTGCATACGGTGAAGCAAGTTCAACACTCAGTTCAGCAAAACCAAACCAAACCAACAAAACTCACATAAGCAGCAAAGCATTGATACATAAATTGAGATTACAGTTTTTTTCAATTGCTAACATCCCTTTGTCCAATCTGTAGTCAGATTTCCAAAACTCTAAACACAATTGACACAACATCCGTCTGTTGTGACCATACCATTAACACAATTCATGTTGTTTTCACACAATATTCTGTCAATTAACACGTTTCTAAAATGCTTAAATGTTTTTTTCACACAAGCTTACCCCATACCAAAATCATGGATCGTTCCTATCTTTTTTACAAATGCTTAAACACGGCATGACAGAAATGAAGACCTAACGTTCCAAACTTTAAATATAGTGTACAGCCTCTACTTCTGCAACAAAGGCAACTTAAAAGAGCTGCTATGAATTATTTTAATTACTAATAATTGAGAAATAGCTGATTCCAATCTTAATGAATAATTCCAAGTCTTTCCATACATGGCCATGCACAATAAAAAGGCACTCTCTGGATTGGTTTTGTTCAAAACAATACAGAACAACACAGAGAAGCATAAAATTAAAGAAAATGTTTGGAGGAGGGAGAGTTGAACGAGGGAGAGGAATAGTTGGGATGAGGAAAAGGACTGGTTGGACCAGGGAGAGGACAAGGTGGACTAGGGAGAGGAGTAGTTGGACCAGGACTGTCTGGTTTGGTTCAGCTACCAAATCAGACATCAAGAGACTCCAGCAGACAGTCAGGACTGCTGAGAGGAATATTTGTGCCCCCTGCCTAACCTCCAAGATTTTCCCCAGAGTGAGGGAAAGGGCTAAGAAAATCACTATGGACCCCACACACCCTGCCCACTCTCTCTTTGAACTGTTGCCAAGCTCCAGACTCTAGGACTAAACAGATCTCTGTGCAGCTGGATCCTGGACTTTCTGACAGGCAGAAGTCAGGTGGTCAGAATGGGCAACAACACTTTATCTCCGTTGACCCTCAACACTGGTGCTCCTCAGGGCTGCGTCCTCAGCCCACTCCTGTACTCCCTGTACACACATGACTTTGCAGCCATACACAGCTCCAACGTCATCGTCAAATTCGCTGACGACACAACGATGATAGGCCTGATCACTGACAACGATGAGACGGCCTACAGAGTGGAGGTGAGTACCCTGACTAAATGGTGTCAGGAGAACCACCTCTCACTCAACATCGACAAGACCAAGGAGCTGGTGGTGGATTTCAGGAGACAGAGCAGAGAACAGCTGGGTGGCTGGGTGGCTTTATATCAGCTTTACAGTATTTAGACGGGGAAATAGTGTGTCGAAATAGTGTCATTCTCCTCAGGCCAGACAAAATCAGCAATTTAAATCTATGCTGCAGCAGAGTCAGATTGTGCAGAGGACTCATCTGGTTCCTGTGGTCTTGTCCTGATGGCTGTCTAGGTGACTGGGTCTTCACTGGGGGTCTGTCTCTGGGGCTCATCTAGGTGTCCTGGTCTCCGCTGACGTTCAGGGCTGTAGAGGTCGTCTCTAGGTGCTGATCCACCATCTGATCTGGATACGGACTGGATCCGGGTGGCTACGGTGACCTCGGAATAAGAAAGAAACAGACTAATATTAGCATAGATGTCAATCTTCTTACGATGTAACAAGTACATCGGGTGTTATGGGAAGTGTTCCCGGTTCCTGTCGACCTAATTAATGCAGCCTAACAATCCTTTAACGGATTTGAATTATAGAAATGTGATAGTGTATTCCAGTCCAGAGTCCAGAGAGATTCCACTCTGTTGCCCATCAGTCAGATCTCGTGTCACCCCTGAGGTCATGCTTGGATAGCAGGTTAGCTGCTTTATATCTAGACCAAGGCATTCAGTTAGGCTAGTTTTATCTATAGTTGGGAGAAAAGAGAGCGTAAGAGGCTAATGACAGCTTGCTGCTGAGATTTGGGCTAAAGATTTATTTTACCCAGCAGAGCCAGTTACTCTCCAACAATGTAATTTCAACATCAAGAGGGCTTAATTTTCCTAACACTGTTTAGTTGTTAATAAATGGAGCTGTTAAGACGTAATTCTGCCCCATGAAAAGTTCAGAGTCAGCAAAAGAAATAGTGCAGTGGTTTCTGCATCACTGTAAGTAATTGCATTGCTCCAGAGACACTGTATGAGAAAACCGGTCCTGATCAAAAGTGCTGAAGAAACTAGAGACATCAGCAGGTTCATCGTTATCTATAAGAGTTATTGACAGTTATCTGCTCTCAGATTCGTCACCAGAGAGTGTGTTTGACTCAGAGAGGGTGGTCTTCTGCTAAAGGAGGACAGATAGACACAAGACTATATCAAATCCATAAGTGTTTATATAGTGAAGCCAAACTCTCCTTGAGAAACTGAGCTGGTTTGTTCTGATCTTTTGCTCAGTGGACGAAGTGTGAAACGTATACATATTCCAGTGCACTAAGCACTTGGTTAATGTCTGTGTTCATTTTATTTCTCAAACGCTTTTCACAATACACATTGTTTCAAAGCAGCTCATCCAGACTGAGATTTGCTGTTAGTACAGTATGTGAGTTTATGTATGTTTTGCAGTGATATTGATGATTATGTTCTCAGTAGCAAGCAAAACACAAACCATGTTTTTACTCATTACAAGTGATTCTGTATTTAATGTAATCTGGGTCATATTTTCTTACAATGAACAGTTTTGTTCATGGAATCTTTAAAGAATGTCATGTGTTTCTGTTTCGTCCTGCATTAGACTCTTTCTCACACACACACACACACACACACACACACACACACACACACACACACACACACACACACACACACACACACACACACACACAGACACACACTCTCTCACAAACACGCACGCACGCACACTCACTCACTCACTCACTCACTCACTCACTCACACACACACACACACACACACACACACACACACACACACACACACACACACACAGCTCTTCTGTATGTTTGAGAGCAGTCATTTGTTCAATCAGAGGAGTGTGTGAAGAGCTCCATCATCTCTGGATATCTGCATCACTGACAGAACGCCTCTGTGTTTGTCAACAAACAATAAGTAAACATTAACACTGAGCACAGTTTTCAATAAAGTGATCTGAGGAGATCCAGACTTGGTGTGGTAGTGTTTAAAATCACCTTCACCAACACATGCAATACATCAGTTAATGGCAGACGGTCATTTGATGCACTTCAACAGATGCTCACATGCTGGATTGCTGTAATAGTTTAACATGTATGTGTTTTGTATTCAGTGTTTACAAAGAAACTAACTTGCATTCTCTGTTATACAGCATGTGTATGTCTAATACAGGTGAATGGCTGTTCATTTTGTCTTAAATAATTATTGTATGTCCTGTTGGTGCCAGAAACAGCAAATCTGTGACTAATTTAATTCCTACGGAGCACACAAACTGATATTTGCATACATTGAAGAGGCATGCAATTAAAATCTATAATGCATATTATAGATATTAATGTGAATAACTGATATGAATGTAAACATCATAACTGGATCTTCCAGTGAAACAATCTTCTCCTGTCATTTAGTGCTATTAAGCTCCGCCCCTGCAAACTCACGCTCATCTGCAAACATGTGTGAGAGCCACGCCCACATCTCAACATCCAGTCAACAACAGCACAGAACCAAGTCCCGCCCTACATGTGTTACATCGTTACACTCAGATGTACATCACAATCCAGAAGATTGCTTAGTTTCACGGTGACTTTAAATGCACATATGGACACTATTTAGTCGCTGCATTAGTGTAGCTGCACACTAGAGAAGCTAGAGATGGTCAGTGAGGCCTAAACTAACAAGGAACAGTGACAAACTTTACCAGTATAATGTAAATATGGTCATAAATTGCTTTGGTAGTAAAGCATCTGTATGAATGTCTTTTAAAGGGCTAGACTGCAAAGATTGAGCAGTTTTGAGATATTGAGGTAAATATTGCTAATGTGTGTTTATTGTTTTGCAGCACTTCTTACGACCAGACCTCCAAAAGTGCTGTTCCCTTCAGAGAGACAGGCCAGTGTCATCGACGTCCAGCTCGGTGAGTCCCATCTACAGACACACATCCACATCTAACACACAAAACACCTGCGCTTTCATTCATAGAAGTGTTCTGCTGCAGTCATGCTTCTGTCCTCGACTGAAAGACTGCATGAAATCAACATGAGGGTTTTGTAGCATGTAGTCCATCTCATCTTTATGCTAGTGTACTCCTAAACTTATAGCAGATATGTAAGGGATAATCAACGGCTAGCCGTAAAATAACATAAAATCCTTTAATGCACGGCTAGCCATTGATTATCCCGCTTATTCCATGGTCATTTGCCAAGTTATAGACAAGTTAAAACTAGTATTGCTCTTTGCAGCGCAATATTTGACCGAATGGGTAAAAATGACAGTTATTTTCATTAGTTAAAGCTCGTTAGCTCAGCATTCTGCCCGCTTCAAATCAGACACAGAGAAGAAATAGTGCAGTAAGATCAATTTACAAATTAGGCACTGGGTAAGACCACATTTATTTGAATGAATTATAGCATGTATTTCAATGAATTATCGAGAGAGAGAGAAAGAGAGAGAGAGAGAGAGAGAGAGAGAGAGAGAGAGATGACAGTTGTGTGTAAGTTACCTGCTTGCTGCGTCTGCGCGTCTCTCTCTATAAACAATTAACGTTACTTCAAAAACATCGATTTTATCACCTCGTTGCTGGAGAATATAATGTAGCGATCTAGAATCTATCTTTTATTTTAGTAATAAAAATCGCGGGGAAGCATTGACAAGTTTATGTGTGTGTGCAGCGCAATCTACGATCTCCGACCTCTCTCTCTCTCTCTCTCTGTGTAGTGTGTGTGTGTGTGTGTGTTGGTTAGTGTGCATCAATTAAAGCAGCGCATTAATACAGAACGGTGATTAAACTGACTTGGAACTACCTGTGCATTAAACAGTTATACTGCATACCTGCCAGCCAATCAGAATCCAGTATTCAGACAGACCATGGAATACATGCGTTTAATAAGCAGATAATCTGACATCCTGCTATTATCAAATCAAATCAAATCAAATCACTTTTATTGTCACATCACCACAGCATGAGTGCCTTGGTGAGTGAAATTCTTGAGAGCGTGCTCCAGACAGTGCAAAAAAAAAAACAATTTACATATAGACAGTACATATTTACAGACTGTACAGAAGACAATGTGCATCATACACATACACATACTCAATATACACAGTGTACTATACAGACATACTTAGTTACCAATACACTGTATGCACACATTTTACATTATGTACACATCTATACATAGTAATATGTTAAGGTGCAACAGATTATACATATACAACAGATTAGTTGTGCAATAGATAGTTGTGCAAAGGTGCAACAGATTATACATATGCAATGTCGTGGATGTGCATTGTATGGTATCCAGTGATAGCAGATAGGTTGTATTATTGCAGTGTGTGCGTGTAGTCCAGTAGAACGGCGGTAAAGTGCAGTGCATGGCATGATGTGTGAGTGGGAGTGTGATGTAGGGTGTATTAGTTCTGACTGTTCAGTAGCCTGATAGCCTGAGGGAAAAAGCTGTCCCTCAGTCGGCTAGTGCGGGATCGGATGCTGCGGAGACGTCTCCCTGAGGGCAGCAGAGAGAGCAGTCTGTGGGATGGATGGCTGGAGTCCTTGATGATCCTCCTGGCTTTCCTTATACACCGCCTGGTGTAGATGTCCTGGAGGGAGGGAAGCTCACCTCCAACAATGTGGCGGGCAGATCGCACGACCCTTTGCAGAGCTTTGCGGTTGCCAGCGGTGCTGTTTCCAGACCAGGCGGTGATGCAGCCGGTCAGGATGCTCTCCACAGTGCAGGTGTAGAAGGATCTGAGGATGCTGGGGCTCATTCCAAACTTCCTCAGCCGTCTCAGGAAGAAAAGGCGCTGAGATGCCTTCTTCAGCACTGCGTCTGTGTGAGCAGACCATGTGAGATCCTCGGTGATGTGAACGCCGAGGAACTTAAAGCTGTTTACCCGCTCCACAGGTGTCTTGTCGATGGAGATGGGTGTGTGTTCTCTGCTCTGTCTCCTGAAATCCACCACCAGCTCCTTGGTCTTGTTGATGTTGAGTGAGAGGTGGTTCTCCTGGCACCATTTAGTCAGGGTACTCACCTCCTCTCTGTAGGTCGTCTCATCGTTGTCGGTGATCAGGCCTATCACCGTTGTGTCATCGGCAAATTTGACGATGACGTTGGAGCTGTGTGTAGCTGTACAGTCGTGTGTACACGGAGTACAGGAGCGGGCTGAGGACGCAGCCCTGCGGGGCACCAGTGTTGAGGATCAGGGGAGATGAGGTGTTGCACACAGGCTCTTTATCAGAAGTCTGAATTCGCACAGATGGCAGCCTTACCACCGTTTTCACCTCTGATTCAGGTGAAGGAGGAATGAAAGCGTCTTCATTGCTTTCAATACATAATTTCTGGGGTGGTTATGTTATCTTGCCTTCTGATGGAAAAACTGTTTTTAAAAAAATATATATACACTGCCTTCCAAAAGTTTGGAAACGCTCTAGAAAAGTCGGGTTTTGGACAATATTGGCATGAATCCTTTTTAATTTGTGATAATTTTGCACTGATAAGGGACAACACAAACTACGAAAACATATTTTTATTATTTTTTATTACAGTACATAAACAGTTTATACATAGAAAAAAATTAAATGTAATATTTGTAAACTATCTGACCTAAATTGTGTTCTAATTGGTTCTAAACTTAATTGGCAATCAATTGTTGAAGCTATTAAGGTGTTCTGACCCAAAAATCTCTTAAAAACCAGTAACCAGGCATCACAGCTGGTCTGACTTTGACATGTACAGTATATATTGCTATTATTATGTAATCAAAATGAAAATTATTATTGCTGGTCTTCAATGATAATGTCAAGTTACTTTAATGTATTTGCACCAAAAAAATGATAAGGATTTATGCTGATATCGTCCTTTGCCAGTGTTTCCAAACTTTTAAAGGGCAGTGTATATATAAGGAAGAATATGACATAAGGGTGAATATGCTGTACTTGGCGTATAAGCAAACTCTATCAGCAGCATGTAAACATCTCTCATAAATATCCAGCTTCTGGTTCATTTGCCCTACATGTTTAGCAATGCTTAGCAAATGGACAATTAGGAGAGTACGCTGTGAATGCGGGAATGTAATTATCATGCAAGTGGAAATGGTCTCTGGTGCTGTAATATGCATTTTATTAATTTTAATGATTGCATGAAAAAGGAATATTTTGCATGCTCCTGTGAGATCTCTGCAGGGCCAGCAGAAGCAGCAAACCAAGCAGTTTGGAAGGGAAGAAAATATTGCCAACATTACATTTGCATTCATCTGATAAATACCTCTTGAATGAGTTTCAGTATGTTTAATGAACCTTGCTTGAACTCGTTCACATCAGTGTTGTATCCAGTAACAAGCTGCACTGCAAAACATGGCTTATCTTACTTAGTATTTTTGTCGTTTCTAGTCAAAATATATTTTTACTAGATAAGCAAAATGACTTAAGATGGGGGGGGGCTAAATTAAATGCATTTTCTATATCTTTTTTTTTAGAAAGTCTTGTTTTATTCTTAAAACAAGAGTATTTTACTTACCCCACTGGCAGATCATTTTAATTGTTTTAAGCAAAATGCACTTAATTTAGTACTAAATATCTCAAGTCATTTTGCTTGTCTAGTATCTTGATTTAAGATTTTTTAGATATTTTGACTAGAAATACTAAGTAACATAAGCCATTATTTTATTGCAGTGTACTTCTAGTAGCAGTGAAGCACAACAAAACAACATTTTTTGCCTTGTTTCCCTCAATTGTGCAAAACACAACAAAATGCAGACACACACTGAAATAGTGCAAGGTTCCCATATAAAAGAGCTATATCTGATAAACAATGCTAAAATATTCAACCAGTTTTTGTTCCAGATCATACCTAGACAGTGTTTTATGGCATTATAGGCCAGATTTACTCACAGCTCGTGCCAACGCAACGCTTACTCTTTTGGCAGTAAAGAACTACTGTCAGGATTTACTAATGACTTATTTGCCCTGTTGAATAAATCTGGCCTGTAATGCACAGGTCTTTCCAGACAGTAGACAGCAGCACTGTGCTGCTTTATAGATCTCATTCTGGCTCAGATCTGAGGCAGACTACATACTATAAGAATCTTTACAAGTATATGTCAACTTATTCTACTAACCCTACACCTAACCTAACAGTCAACTCTGAGAGTTAGTAGACATGTAGTTGCAAATTAATGAGAATTAGTTGACATGTAGTTGGAAAGTTACCTATAGTTAGTATAAGTAACATGGCAGCAGGTGGATACGGCAGCGTGATTTTGGTTTTGGCGTTTGTTATTGTTTATAATTTGTGCCCATCAAGCGAAAACCTTCTCTGATAATAAGCATTGCTTTAATGTTTTATCTGAAGAAAGATGCGATGTGATATCTATTGGCTACGGGCGGAATATGATCTTTTCCCTATTACATTTACACTCGTCCAGGCCCTCGATCTCAAAAGACCACTCCAACACTGGACAATTCATTATCATCCTTTGCCTGTTATTGTCAGGCGACATTCACCCTTGTCCAGGTCCTAATGGGGAAGTTTGTCCCGGTTTTAACAAAAGTCGAGTTTTGGATTTCGGATCATACTTCCGGATCTCCGCTGTTGTACAGGTACGAGTGTCATGCAGTGACAGGGCTCCAAATATTAACAGCATGGCTAATTATATATCCCACCTTTTCATGGATGATGGCGTGGTCGTGATGGGCGATGAGGCGGCTGCGAGGTCTAGTTTGGAGAGGACAGTTTGCCGTGGACCAGAGAGCTTAGTTGATGAAGAGACTCTTCCAGTATCAAGAGGTTCTGCCGATTTGTTTAGGGACTATTTTAACACAACACTTAAATATAAGGAGTGTGTTACCTAAGATCAATGAAATAAGGTGCTTGCTTAAGTATTGTAAAGTGGGGATTTTTTGCTTAACAGAAACATGGCTAGACTCGTCTGTAACTAATAATGAAATAAAAGTAGACAATTATAATGTTATTAGGAAGGGTCGAAATAGACAAGGAGGAGGTGTTTGTATTTTTATTAGATCGGATATTAATTTTAGACATTAATGTTGAACAGGAGTTATTGTTCTTGGATTCATTGTTGCCTGCGACTAAGCCTATAATGTTTGGAGTTTGTTATCGTCCACCCAGTCAAAATAATTTGAGTTTGTTCTGAACAACAATAACAACTCTTTGGCAAAATAATGTATTATTATGGGGGATTTAATACAAACATATCTAATAAAACAGGGGATCATTTTAAAGCTTTGCAGTCATTATGCCAAAGAGTTTGGGAAGGTGGGGAAAGTACCATTGATCTTATTTTGGTATCTAATGAAAAATATATTTCCCAGAAAGGAGTAATTGAATATGGTATCAGTGATCATAATATATTTTATAAGAAAACATAGTAAAATAAGATTTAGTAATCATAAAACAGTATGAATTAGATCATTAAAAAAATATAATATTGAAGTATTTAAAGACTATCTTAAAATAGTTAATTGTAATGATATTCAAAATATCTCAATAGTTGATGTTTCTTGGAAAATGTTTAAAGTTTTATTTCTTAAAGTAGTGGACAAAATTGCCCCCCTTAGACAGGTGAGAGTTAAGCAAAGAGCTAGTCCTAGGATGGATCAGAAAATATTGGAAATATTAATAAACAGGAATAGGGCTCTCTTGACTTATAGGAGAACTAAGAATCAGGAAGACTATCTAAAATTTAAAGCACTTAGAAACTTAGGACATAAAAATATGAAGGAGGCAAAACGTAATTTTATTAAAGAACAAATTCAAGAAAACAAAGAAGATCCTAAATCTCTGTGGAAGGTGTTGAATAGATTCCATTCAATTGGTAAATCAAAATTTTCTGTATCAAAGGTAAGTTTAGATATTGATGGCAAGATAGAATTTGATAAAAAATAAAAGTTGCTAATAAATGTAATTATTTTTTTTCATTAATTGCTAATAGTCTAGTTGATAAGCTTCCTCTGTCCAAAGGAAATTATGGGATTGATTTTGTTAAGAGATTTTATTCAAAACAAGGGGTGTTGCCAAATAGTTTTTCTTTTGCTAAAGTTAGTGTAAATCAAATTACTAAAATGCTTGAAGAGCGTCAAGTGTCTAAAGGTGCGTTCACACCAGACGCGAATGAAGCGTTAAGCGCGAGTGATTTACATGCTAAGTCAATGCAAAGACGCGAATAGACATCCTGCGGCGCGGTTCGCGCGAATGAGGCAGCTCGAATTGAGCGTTTCGGGCGTTTGCCACGCGAGTTGAAAAATCTGAACTTTGGCGGATATTCGCGCCGCGTTAACCAATCAGGAGCTTGCTCTAGTAGTGACGTGATTACGAGCGGAGGCTGTATGTGGATACCCGGAGCTGTACGATAGACCAAAGATTACCTGTTAGATTTACCCAAAACGAATTATATCTTATGTTTATCCACTACAGATACATCAGAGCCAGCAGCAGATGTCAGAAGGACTAGCCGAGGTTATGCTCCTCTCTTTGGGATACATGAGCACGAGCGCCCGGTGATCGCGTGGAGCTCACGGCTACAAAATCAGCGACGCACATTTTCAAATAGGTGCTGTTTTTATAAATAAACCGCAGATTTGAGTTTTAAACAACTACATTCTCGGCTGAAATACACACGTCCAGTGTTTCCATAGCACATAAAGTGCAACTAGCCTCTAAACAAAATCCATGTCAGCCATTTCGCAACGAGACTGGAGCCGCCTGCAGAAGCCCCTCCCATGACGCGAATTCACGTCTGTTGTGAAGTGAATTTCACGCGCGAATGAAGCGAGTAAACTCAAAATGTTCAAGCGTCCAACTACGCACAAATAGCGCGATTTATTCGCGCAAGTCGCGTCTGGTGTGAACGCACAGTTAGTCAACTGGGCTGGACGATATTCCAGCTAGATTCTTAAGAGATGCTGCAGATATTATAGCTCCAACTATTACATTTATTGTTAATCTTTCCTTGGAAAATTGTATATTCCCATCTGATATGAGGTTAGCTAAAATCATTCCGTTATTCAAAAAAGGTAACAGATGCGATCCTGGAAACAATCGTCCAATCTCCATTCTTAGTGTGGCCTCAAAAATTTGAGAAAGAATTGTGTATAAATAGATGTACAAGTATTTAAGTAAGAGTAGTTTAATTTATGATTTTCAGTCAGGTTTTAGGAAATCTTATTCGACTGATACTTCTTTACTTTATATAACAGATTTTATAAGGAGGCAGATAGATGAAGGTAAAATGGTACTTTTAGACCTCAGAAAGGTCCAGACCAGAAAGCGTTTGACACAGTAAACCATTCAATACTTTTAGACAAGTTAAGTGTCATGGGTTTTTCAAGTAAAGTGATAGCCTGGTTGAATTCTTATTTAACTGGGAGAGTTCAGAGGGTAGAAATTGATGGGGTTCTTTCTGTGGAAACTTTGGTTAAAAATGGAGTCCCTCAGGGAAGTGTTTTAAGCCCTCTTTTGTTTCTTTTATACATAAATGACATGCAAGCATTTTGTGATTGTAATTTGTTTTTATATGCTGATGATTCTTCTTTATTAATTTCAGATAAGGATGTTGGTAGGATACAAGTGGATTTAGGTAAGGAGCTTTGTAAGGTAAGAGACTGGCTCTCTGAAAACAAACTAATGCTGCATTTAGGTAAAACAGAATCCATTTTATTTGGGTCTAAAAATAATTTGAATAAGGTTCTAAGATGTCTGTTAAGGTGGGGGATTGTTTAATATCAAATAGAACTTCCGTTAATTATCTTGGATGTGTCCTTGACAATGATTTAAGTGCTGTACGTATGGCTATGAAAGTCCTGGGTAAGGTTAATGCTAGAACAAAATTTCTTGCCAGACGTGTTAGTTTTCTTGATAAACAGATTATAAAAGTACTTGCATCATGTTTAGTGTCATTTCGAATATGCATGTATTTCTTGGATGTCTGATTTGTCTCGTAGTTGGTTGGATAAGTTACAAAAATCTCAGAATAAATTGATAAGGTTAGTTTCAGGGTTCGACGTTTTACACATGTGGAGGTTTCCCATTTTAAGTGTCTTAATTGTTACCTATAGAAAGCAGACTAGAACATATTAAATAAAAAATGGTACATACGATTATCAATAATAGAGCTCCTTCATATTTTAATGTGCTTTTTTCTCGGGTAAATGAGCAACATTGTTATAAAACTAGGCAAATTCTTATGGATATTACAGTATGTCGTTTTAAAACTATGTATGGTTGTAGGTCTTTTAGATATTCTGGGGAATAAGTTACCTCTGGATATTAAAGGAATTTCGAATATGGTTAATTTTAGTTTAAAAGCTAAAAGTTGGCTCTTAATAGGTTGTTTTGTTGATGAATTTGTATTACGTACGTGGTTATTTGTGACTGTAAATTTTTGTAAATGTGGAATTTTATTGTAATTTTTGTATTTATAATGCAGTGCCAGTGTACCTGTTACCGGGAGTGGAGTTTGTGCTTTAATGACCACAATGGAAACAAGTTTTATTGTAACTTCGTTATCCTTGACGAATTGAGTGTATTCACTACTTTTTTTTTTAAAGAAGTAGAATGTCTAAAGTGGACTATCAAAATAAAGTGTATATAATAAGTGTATAGTGTATAAGTATAACACCAAGCGCTGATTTGAGCTCTGCGGCGTCCAGCACATATATAACACACACACTTCTCTGTTCCTGTCAAACTCCCCCTCTTTCTCTTCAAAGTGTTTACTCCTGTCTGGATGCGTTTGTGACGCTCCTCGTCCGACCTCGGGCTGTTGTCAGGAGCAAAATAGCTGGAGATTTTCTCATATTTAATCTGTCGGCTCCTGCTAAATTATAACGCATTACTCCGTGCGCTGACAGCACAGCAAATGGACTTTGAGTCCTTGAAATGTCAACTATTTCTCAGCAAGTGAACTTTACGCCAGGCGACTCCTTTTAGCGCTAGAGATCTCCACGACAAGTCCATTTGCTGGCGGTGCAATTAAAGCATCGGTCAGAAGTGTCTGTTACACAATGAAATCATCTATACATATTCTGTCCTAGTGACATTTACAGGAGTAAGCCAGCATCTGCTTCACAGAGCACAGAAGAGATGAGTTTGTGTACAGAAGACCTGGATTAATGACTGCAGTTGATAAGCTGTGCACAATGCACTCGGTTTTACCACAGAGTAATGAATCGGGACTCCTTGATTGATCCGACCACCACACGTCAAGAGATTTTACCCAAAATCAAATGAAAAAGAAAAAAGGTGCATGGTAAAACTGGTCACGTGTCAAATGTTGATCCTTGTGAATGAGTCCAGTAGGTCCAGGCCTGATGTCTCTCTTCTCTCACGCTCTGCCACCTGCTCATGACAGTGATGCTCACCTCGGGTCACAGAGCTGCACATCACCTGTGCTCACAGCGCAGATGGACTGACCGACTCACTAAACCAGACCACATGCTCACAACTGCTGAGAGTTTGGAGGTGAACTGTGCAATTCCTGCACCGAACCAAATGACACAATCAACGCAATTGTTAGCTTTTCTGTAAGTGCTGAACTCGACGGCACAATGCTGGAGTGTTTCCGGTGCTGTCAGGGCATTGCTAAAGTGTCCTCACTTGTAAAACTGGTATAAAAATAAATTGAAAATGCAGAAAGTTTCCTGTAAGGGGTAGGTTTAGGTGTAGGGTGATAGAAAATACAGTTTGTACAGTATAAAAACCATGACGCCTATGGAGAGTCCCCATTTAGATGCTCTCTACATAAAGATATGATTTGAAATATCATTCATGCCAGCATGTGCACAGAGTAAAAGGAGTATTTCACCCAAACATGAAAACGCACTCACTCTCGGGCCATTGTTTAACATCAGGATGAGTTTGTTTCTTCATCAGGTTTGTAGAAATGTGTCTCTGCATCAGTGTCTCAGCAATGGATGCTCTGCAGTGAATGGGTGCCGTCAGAATGAGAGTCTGATAAAAACATCACAATAATCCACAGCACTCCAGTCCATCAGTTAACATCTGGAGAAGACAAAAGATGAAACAAATCCAGCATTAAGATGTTTTTAACGGTCACTTCCAGCTAAAGTTTGAGTTTATAATCCAAACTAACACTGGAGTCTCATTCTGACGGCACCCATTCACTGCAGAGCATCCATTGCTGAGACACTGATTCAGAGACACATTTCTCCAAACCTGATGAAGAAACAAACTCATCCTGATGTTGGATGAACTGAGGGTGTCTCGAAACACTCTGGGACTACATTTAAGACCCAAGTGCAGTGTTAATGAGCAATCCAGATAAAGATCCAAAAACAGGGCAAAAGAAAAAAGCACAAGGTAATCCGGAAAACAACACCAGCAAAAAACACACAGAGTGACAAAAACACAATGCTCAGTGGACACGGTATATATCAGGGTGAGCTAAATAGTTAAATGACAAACAGCTGAAGGCAATGAAGCATGACAGTCTGTCCAGAACTAAACACACCGTGATCTGAGAAGAGTGCCCTCTGGTGGCTGTTATAGACAGTGCGCACATTATGAACTATTCCTTTAAAGACAAACCCCTCAACCAGTTCAATACAAATAATGACTTTTAAAGCAAGTTTCTCAAACACCAATCAGTCAGACACCAATAATGTCAAACAGATACACTTCAAACTCACACACCATCAAACAAACCACCATTTCACTTATTATTACGTAAAGTGAGACATTGCACACTGTGTTATATATTTGTGGTTCATGCTGTTGTTCTCATGCACTACAGGCGCAAAATGTTACAAACAGACACAAAATAAGTGATTTATGAGATGAGCTCAGAGAAAAGCATGTTCAACTTTAATAACTTTTTCAGTAACGTTTCCTAAAAAACAGACATTAGCGTATGAGAACTGGTCTGATATGTTCACAAGTAGAGTTCAACGGGGCTAAAGACACCTTGATATTATTTTCATCTAAACCACTAGATGACACAAAAACACAGCGTAGCACTTTCCTAAACATGTGCTTTTCAAGATGCAGGTGTATATTAATCTGATCCTTGATCGCGTGCAGCAGCTCAAACATGATTCTGTGCTTACTTGATCTAATATTTCATGTTTTTAAAATGTTGTAGATTTAAGCAGCAAATGAGAATCGCTAAAATTAATGCATTTATTTTGAGACAAATGTCTTCTTTATGATTTTCAGTTTTGTTAAAGATTATTAAAGCAACAGTTTTTAAATAACGAACGAATATGTAAAAGTATGGTATTTGGGGTAAAAAGCGCCTCTGTTGTTGGGGCTAAAGACACAGTTATTACAGTTTTTCTCAATTGTTTACACACATTTTCTGAAAGCATGCCTCATATTCTCAGAACTCTACACACAAATCCAAAAAAACACACACAATGGGCAAAACCCCTCAATTCTCCTGCAAAATGAAACTTTACATTCAAAACAATGTTATTTCTTCTCAAAATGGGATTTTGTTTTCAAATGACATACACAAACCATCATATGTATAGACATTTATAAGAACCAGCTGAACACTGATGTGCTCAATGTAAAACACTTCTTCTCCATTCATCATAATGACTTAGGCCTTTTTTGGTTCAGTGTTACACTTACAGACAGTACAAACATAAGTGTGTTGTAAAATATTTGAGAATATTGTTTTTATACTCAGAACACACAAATACACGGTAAAATTTTATTTTATTTTTCCCGCAAAAACAATGTACACAGTGTACATCCCATTCCCAACCAACACAAAGTTGCACATACACTACATACAAAACAACAGAAGAATTTACTGTATACAGTGTTGAGAGTATGCATCAATTGTGGGACTCACTTGCACATAGTTATATCGCAATTCTTTGACTCTTTCTGAATTGCGTTCAAATGGCACCCTGTAGACCTGCTTCATCCTGAGATGATTTCTGCGCAAGACACGGTCCAGTGTTGATAAGCTTACCCTATCAATATTTTGAAACATGTCATTGTTTTCTATTATTTTTCTTTGTATTTGCCGTAATGTTATGGCGTTGTTTTCTAGGACCATGTTCATGATTTCAGTTTCAGGAGACAGAACACGTTCCCGACCACCTTGTGTTGGTAATCTTTCAGTTCTGCCAAACAAATAGTAAAATACTGTAAATACAAAGTAGGTATACATTTCCTAAATACTTGAAACATACTTTACAGTATTTTTACAGTCCTACAGAACAGTCCACAGGCAATACTGTACTACTGTACTCATTGAGTACTGTATTGATATGCAGTACTGCAATTTTCTAGTGAGAGTAGATTTCTTACCGATTCTCATTTCGGAAAGTCCGGATGATGGATGCTACAGTGTACCTGCTCAAATGTGGCTGTACTCTTTCCCCAGCATCCCTCATTGTTAGACCATGGTTGACCACATGATCAACCAAAGTGGCTCGGATCTCATCAGAGATTACGGTCCTTGGCCTTCCTCGTCCTCCCCGTCCTCCTCCTCTTACTCTCACTCCTCTGGCTCTGCCTCTGTTTCCAATGTTGGCATCCATTGCTCCAAAACAGAAGAGCTCACCTGTTGCCCTTTTATGCTAAAGCTCTGATTGCTAATTGTAAAACTGTGTGACGGGTGTTTGCCCTTGTGATGAGTCAGTGTGCATATTTGAATGGCAGTGTGTTCCTTGTGAAAACAAGATATTTTCTGCATGAAAATTGTGCCAAAAGCAGAGAATTGTGTGTAGTGTTTTGAAAAAAGTGTGTTTTAGAACTGCAATTTGAGTGTAAAGCAGGAACTGTGCTTGTAGTTTAGCAGAATTGGTTCAGGGGGTTGGTGAATGAGTTACATGTTGTGGTCATTGTGTCTCAAGTACCAGAATTTGTGTGTAAACAATTGAGAAAAACTGTAATAGATCGCTGACTTTTCCATTTGTTGACATGGTTAGATTCAGATGATAAATATAATTTATTATGTCAGGTGTTCATATTAGAGATAATCACCATGTTTAGAATGAAACCATCATATTTAAAAACATGATATGATTCATATCATATAATAAAATATAATTTGTTGTTACTGTAAATATATATTCAATTATTATTGGATCTCTTTCAATACTTTCAGAATCTTTACTTATTAAAATTATCTTATTTTAAAATATATTTTTTATATTAACATATTTTAATGACAGTATGTTTATTGAACAAAAATTGTTTTATTTTTCAAAATAAGCAGAAAATAGTACAAACTTTGCTAAAGTGACATTAACTAAAAAAATCATTATTTTATCTGAAGTATTTGTATCAGTACTGTGTGCCACCTCATATATTTATAATATTTTTAAACAAAATAAACAACTTGAATGATTTATTTTCACACTAAATCTGTTGCTCCATTAATGTTCAATACTGTCACAAATCCTGGCCATGAACTTCTGTTCATTAACCACCAGAGGTCACTCACCCATCACATGGACTTTCACATCACACAGTCAGTTACAGATCACTCAAGGACTGCATTTCCCATCATCCACTGCACCAACACAGCTGTTTGCACTGATCACGCACACACCTGAGAACAATCTCACATCACCATCACCCAATCACACACACTATATAAACTCTGGACTTTCTCTTGCTCTCTGCCGAGTATTGTTAGCCCCGCTGCATACAAAGCATTTCCCTAGTATTCTTAGTTTGATTTCCTGTGTTCTGATTCTGCCCGTGCTCCTGGATTATTCTCTCTGCCTAGCCCTCTGGATTAAGTTTGCCGATCGCCGACCTACGCTTGCCTAAGGACTACTCTTGTGTCTTGCCCATGCCATACCTGTTTGCTACTGCCCGACTCTGCCTGTATTGACCATGTTTTATAATAAAAAGCTTGCATTTGGATCCGCATGTCTCACGTCTCGTCAGCTCCGTCACAGAATACTCGGCCCACTAGGATCCAGCAGCTTCTCAGACGGTCATTCAGCAGGTATGGACACGACAAGAATCCTGTTTGCCCTTAAACAAGGTCCTCGATCACTGGAGCAACATATTAGAGAGTTTTTAGTCTTCGCTAATTACTCAGATTTACCGGACATTACTTTGATCGAGATTTTTTGCAATGGCATTAATCAACCATTGAGATCTGAGTTTAGACGCGAGGGTACGCGTGCTTCACTCGCTCAGTTTTTGGACTATGCCCTACTGACTGTTGGTTCAACGTTCACTGTGGGAGTCGCGGAGGAACGAGACACCGCACCCAATTGTGTGAACACAGCCACGCTAGAGCACGCTCACCAAATGGCAGCAACAACATCACACCGTAGCGTCATTGCTGCCAATCACAAACCAAGTCAAGTCACAGCCTATGTTAAAGAGTCAAGTAAAGTCACCGCTGATGGTAAAGAGCCAAGTAAAGTCACCACTGATGTTAAAGAGACAAGTCAAGTCACCGCTGATGTTAGAGAGCCAAGTCAAGTCACCGCTGATGTTAAAGAGCCAAATCAAGTCACCGCTGATGTTAAAGAGCCAAGTCAAGTCACCGCTGATGTTAAAGAGCCAAGTCAAGTCACCGCTGATGTTAAAGAGCCAAGTAAAGTCCCAACTGATGTTAAGAAGCCAAGTCAAGTCGCCGCTGATGTTAAAGAACCAAGTCAAGTCACGGCCGATGTTTAAAGGTCAAGCCAAGCCACAGTTGATCGTCACGAGTCAAGCCAAGCCACAGTTGATCGTCACGAGTCAAGCCAATCCACAGTTGATCGTCACGAGTCAAGCCAAGCCACCGTTGACCATCAGGAATCAACCCCTGTTTCAGCTCATCAGCCAGAGCCACATCACGTCACGGCTGACCAGCCAGAGTCAGACCACGTCACGGCTGACCAGCCAGAGTCAGACCACGTCACGGCTGACCAGCCAGAGTCAGACCACGTCACGGCTGACCAGCCAGAGTCAGACCACGTCACGGCTGACCAGCCAGAGTCAGACCACGTCACGGCTGACCAGCCAGAGTCAGACCACGTCACGGCTGACCAGCCAGAGTCAGACCACGTCACGGCTGACCAGCCAGAGTCAGACCACGTCACGGCTGACCAGCCAGAGTCAGACCACGTCACTGCTGACCAGCCAGAGTCAGACCACGTCACAGTGGAACAACCGGAGTCTCTTCAAGTCTCAGCCGAACTGCCAGAGTCTCCTCACGTCTCAGCGGAACTGCCAGACTCTGTCACACCGAGAGATTTAAGGTCAGTCCTTCGAGTTCTCCGGTTGATATCCAGCTTGAGGGATGCACCGCTGGTGTCTGTACGCACTGCTGGTATCTGTACGCACTGCTGGTATCTCCAAATCCACTTACTTTGACCCTCCTGTCCATGAACTATTTACCCTGTCTGAAGCGCTTCCCAGGGTGGGGATCGCACTATGTTGCATTTGGGCCACATACACCACCACTGTACTGCCCCAGGGGAAGGCATTTGCTGCAGAACCTCCCCAAGCGGTGGTGCGAGCCTCAGCCCCTGGCAAGGTGGTGGCGCCCAGCAATATACTCTCACCCGGTCAGGTTACCACCGTAGAACCTCCAGAGGTGGCGGCGTTAACTGCAGAACCTCCAGAGGTGGCGGTGGTATCCTCCTGTAAACTCTCACCCCGTCCTGTCACGGCTAAGAAGGCCGTCTGTGAGCTCTCATCCTGTCCTGTCACGGCTAAGAAGGCCGTCTGTGAGCTATCATCCTGTCCTGTCACGGCTATGGAGGGCGTCTGTGAGCTCTCATCCTGTCCTGTCACGGCTATGGAGGCCGTCTGTGAGCTCTCATCCTGTCCTGTCACGGCTATGGAGGCCGTCTGTGAGCTCTCATCCTGTCCTGTCACGGCTATGGAGGCCGTCTGTGAGCTCTCGCCCTGTCCTGTCACGGCTAGGAAGGCTGTCTATGAACTCTCGCACTGTCCTGTCACGGCTAAGGAGGCCGTCTATGAACTCTCGCCCTGTCCTGTCCCGGCCATGGAGGCCATCTATGAACTCTCACCCTGTCCTGTCACGGCTAGGAAGGCTGTCTATGAACTCACGCCCTGTCCTGACACGGCTAAGGAGGCCGTCGGTGATTCCCTGTCCGGCCCTGTCATGGCTACGGAGGCCGTCTGGGATTTCCTGTCCTGCTCTGCCACGGCCCTGAGACCAGGAAGGCTCTCCCTGTGTTGTCAGTCTCTGTTTTCCCCCAGATCTCAGACTCAGACATGGTTTCCTGCCTGGTCTACGGTCCTACTCCGGTCTGGTGGTCTCTGGTCCTGTCTGCTCCACCCTGGGGGGCTCCTGTCACGCCTGCTCTGCCCTGGGGGGCTCCAGTCCCGTCCGCTCTGCCCTGGGGGGCTCCAGTCCTGTCTGCTCTGCCCTGGTGGGCTCCAGTTCTGTCTGCTCCGCCCTGGTGGGCTCCGGGTCCATCTGCTCCGCCCTGGTGGGCTCCAGATCCGCCTGCTCCGCCCTGGTGGGTTCCAGTCTCCGTCTGCTCCGCCCTGGGGGGCTCCAGTCCTGTCTGCTCTGCCCTGGTGGGCTCCAGTTCTGTCTGCTCCGCCCTGGTGGGCTCCGGGTCCATCTGCTCCGCCCTGGTGGGCTCCAGATCCGCCTGCTCTGCCCTGGTGGGTTCCAGTTCCATCCTCTCCGCCCTGGCTTCCACATGGACCTGGCCCTCCGTCCCTCCCCCTGTTCCACCTCCGCTCCACCGCCCACCTAGGATTGTTTAGGAGCGTCTGGAAGCCGCTCCTTGGGGGGGGGCTATGTCACAAATCCTGGCCATGAACTTCTGTTCATTAACCACCAGAGGTCACTCACCCATCACATGGACTTTCACATCACACAGTCAGTTACAGATCACTCAAGGACTGCATTTCCCATCATCCACTGCACCAACACAGCTGTTTGCACTGATCACGCACACACCTGAGAACAATCTCACATCACCATCACCCAATCACACACACTATATAAACTCTGGACTTTCTCTTGCTCTCTGCCGAGTATTGTTAGCCCCGCTGCATACAAAGCATTTCCCTAGTATTCTTAGTTTGATTTCCTGTGTTCTGATTCTGCCCGTGCTCCTGGATTATTCTCTCTGCCTAGCCCTCTGGATTAAGTTTGCCGATCGCCGACC
>CM049861.1:29264803-29272303 GCA_027422415.1 Schizothorax lantsangensis | reverse complement strand
TTATATCACAAACAGCCATCCAAACTCCATTGAATTTTTTTTATGCATTATTCTGTCACAAATTTATAAATTTCTCTCTCAGTATTACTCCTATCACAAAATACCAAATATGGAATCTTGAGACGCAGACCTTTCCGACGATATGTATTTTGTCAAGATTATATAAAGTTTTGATTCTAAGACCATAATAGATTTGGAATATGACTCCGCACACTAAGGGGGAGGAGCCTGCTGAACGATTTTAAAGTACCATTTCTATGGTAAAGCAATGTCTGATTCCAAAATGGTTTTCACAGGATGAATTCTGAGGTTTTAAGCTTTCAAATGATATATAATATATGATGATTACTAAAACATAAGGAAACAAATATAATTTTTGTGTCAAAGGTCAGAGCTCCTGTTATGGTGTGTCTTGAGGTGCACTCTTGTCATAAATTAATCTATTACTGCTCCTACATAATTTTTAACAACTAAAAGTGGTAATATATCTATTTAGGAGTCTTGGATCTTTCCAACGATATATAGTTTGTCATGATTAGATTAGGATTTAATTGTAATATATTGAAGTAAAGTTAGGCGTCCCGTATACGGGACGGTGACAGTTAAGAGGTTTTAATGTTGTGTGTATAAGTTCGTTTAAGCACGAGAAGATGCAAAAGACAGGCATCTTATCATGTAAGCGTGGCCATCAGTCCAGAGTGTTCCTCCAGCATCCCAGCCGTCTGGAGAGTGATGGGACAGAGGAGGTCTGTGGAGAAGAAGATGCTCTTGTCTCTTGTAGGATGTCCAGAGATCTCTTCTGCTGACTCTGTATATGGTTTTTCATTCATATGGTGTCAGAGCTGCTGTACACACGCTGATGTTCACTCCAACACCATCTACAAGCTTCTGACGGACTCTCCTGAACGTGTTTTGCGAGTGTCTGAAGTCCTCCGTTATTTCAATAGTGTTTGATGGGTTTGAATCATTGCTGGTTCAGGTTTGTCTGCTTCACACCAGTACTGTAAGCATGGGTAAGAGTGTCTATTTACACAAACTACTCCCACCAATGTGTGATTGGGTTAGTCAACATTACAAACGACACCTGTCAATCATCAGCTCTTGTGGCGCAGATGGTAAAGCGTGTTTTATATTAGTTTTGACGCGATCAACCCGGGTTCGAAACCGCCTTTTGGACAATTTTTTTTTTCTCCCTTTTCAAATTTCAAATCACATCAGAAAAGCATTTATTTTTAGTAAAAATTAAGGAAATAATCAAAAAGTTGAAAGTATCGGGTAGGTGTAGGGAGGGCTTTTGTCCCAATAAGGTGGCATCCATTTAATAATTTGAATTAAAATTAAAATTTACACTCAATAACTTATTATTGCATACTGTTTTATAATGTATTACAATGCGGAGGTGCAGATAATTGCCACTATTTGCAATAAGTAGTATAAATAGCAGAAAATCCTGCTATTTTAACATAATGTAAATAGAATCTATAGCTATTTGCACTTAGTGTAAATATAATCCATTACTATTTGCACTTAAAGTTAGTGCAAATAGCCTCTGCCAAAAAATTAGTGGAGTACATGCCATTTTCTGTAGTCTGGTGCCTTTAAATTAATGGAATAGGCCGCCTTGTTGGCAGGTGTTATTTACATTATCTCTGCCCACTAACATCACAACATTACAAAAGACGGCTGTTTAAACACAATTCTAGTGGCGCAGCTGGTAAAGGCGTAGTGTTTTTGACGCGAGCAAGGAAATAATCGAAAAGTTTAAATAAACCCCGGGTAGGATTAGGTGTATATCTGAGCAGCAGATACGCTAAGATGCTGTGTTTACTTTGCTGTGTCGTTGAAGTGCAGCAGGCACGAGTAACTAGTGAAAACACAGAATAGAGTTATATGGACTCTGAATGAGCCGAGTGCAATAGATTTGAGGATGCACCAGTGTGGAATTCAAGGCTGTAGCTAAATGGAGTTTAATCTATTAGGGCATTCTTCATGTGCAATGGATTTGACTGACGGCGCTCTGAAAAGTGCACAGATATTTTCACTGAATTAGAGACGGTAAAAGTGGGTGGGTCCAATACTGTATTGACTGTAAGTCATTACAGACGCCCATGACTGTAAGTCATTATTTTCGGTTATTAAACTGGTGTCACCTGCATATGTTATGACCGTAAGGCCACTGGAGAACAGCAGAGCGTATGCAGACCTCAGGAGCTCAGATGAATGTTTGTTCACCTTCAGCGACCGTCGTCTGTTTTGGAGGAAATCAGCGTTCAGAAGCACAGATCTGGGTGAATATCAGTATGTTTTAGTGTAGTGTAGAGATTGAATGGGGTGATGCTGTTAAAGGTAGAGCTGTGGTGTATGAAGATGAATGTGTGTCTAGATGGTGCTGTGTGTAATTCAGGAGTGAAAAGACCGGGACAACTTAGCAACTTTTCAGACTACCCTAGCAACTTTTTCTTCCAAAAGCACCTAGCAACAAATTTAGCAATTTTTAAAATTGATTTGGCAACTTTTAGCAACATTTGATAAGTGACTCAAACGATAAATAGGCATGCATTTACCATTTAAATTACACAAAAAGAGAAAACCAAAGATGAGTAACAGTACACACATCACGTGAATTGAGTTAGCTGCTATTTGCAACTGTTTGATTTAATAATAATTTCATAATTGAATAATTGTTAATTTATGATACACTTTGTTAGTAGCTTGTACCTACAATTGTTAGTACACTGTAAGAAAAATATCGGTAACACTTTACAATAAGGTTCATTAGTTAAACATTAGTTAATGTATTAACTAACATGAACTAACCATGAGCAATACATTTGTTACTGTATTTACTAATCTTCGCTAACGTTAGTTAATAAAAATACAGATGTTCATTGTTAGTTCACAGTGCATTAACTAATGTTAACAAGATTTTAATAATGCATTAGTAAATGCTGAAATTAACATTAACAAAGATTAATAAACACCGTATAAGTGCAGTTCATTATTAGTTCATGTTAACTAATGTAGTTAACTACTGAACCTTATTGTAAAGTGATACCAAAATATCTAGAAAAATGGAAAAGGTATAGTAATTTTATAATAATAATAGAATCCGTTATTCATTATCTGATGTAACCCTGTAACCTGAAAACACAAAATACAATGCATAAATAAAAATACAGGTAAAAAACTTGTAAAAAATTACTCATATTGATATAGTAGATTGTGCCCTATTTTACAGACTTTTCTTAGAATGTAGCACACTAACTAACTACTAATACACTGCTTAAAACTATTAACTGTTCAGAATGTGTAGTTTTACTAGTTTACTAGCTAATTAATTTTTTAAAAAATTGTAATCGTTCAAAAATGTGTAAGTTTAAAATAGCTATTTATATTTTAATATTATATTATGCATTTATATTATTTTACGAATCTAAATTGACATACAGAATTTTTTTTTTTTTGCTGAGATTTGATGTAGTGACACAATTTTGCATCACAACGTCATTTAGCAACAAATTGACCTTCCTTTAGCAACTTCCCCTGAAGATTAGTTGACAACACTGCCGTGGACAAACTCAAATGAAGAAAAGTGAGAGGTTGAGGAATCCACGGAAAACATTACAAGTGTACATTACTAATAGTAAAGGTTTCCCACAGTCAGTGAAAACCAGGGAATCATAGGCGGTTTGAGCATATTCGTTATTTTTATTGTAAATATACACATGGGTGCAAAAGTGGGGCATGCAAAATATACAGCGCATGGGGGCGCCACACTAGCTGTGTTTCCATCCACCTATTTTTATGCGCATTTTGGATTATCGCATAAAAAAACGCTGGATGGAAACAACAAGATGCGCATAAATTCAAAAAATGCACATAAAAAACTTATGCGCACATTTGAGTACACTGTAAAAACAAAATCTTTTAAATTTATGGTAAAAAAACAGCAGCTGTGGTTGCCGGAATTCTACCGTAAAAAATACAGTTACAACATTTTAGGTTTTATGGTTTTAACTTACATTTACAGTTAAACACCGTAATTTCATTAACTGATATAATATTAATATACCAACCTATTGAAGTACTGAAATCTGTATCTTTGTAATACACTGATAACCACCAAAAGCAGAAGATGATGAGAGTCACATGATGAACCAAAGCAGCTTTTAAATAATAACATATATAGAAGAAGCACAGCGTCATTCACACAAACACTGATCGCCATCATGATGATCTCAATAAACTGAAATATGCAATAAACATTAATTTAACAACATTAGATGTAACATACAACCCTAATAAACATAACTGATAAGAAAAAACTAAGCAGAAACATAGTTATTTCAAAGAAAAAACATCAAATTCAAACTAAATTTGAAATGCAAAGCAGGGAATTCTGGGAACGTCAGTTTATGGTTTTTCCCTGTAAATATTACACTTACCGTTAACCATTTAACAGGTTTTTACTGTAGCATTTTCACCGTTTTTACTGTTAAAATCACGGTAATTTTTTACAGTGTAGGATAAATGTTTTATCCGGTAAGGAAAATTGCGCATAAACTACGATTGAAACACATTTACCGAATAAATTCCTCCATGCGCATCGAAAAAGTCATGTGAGTTTGTGCTATGAGACGGGATAACTTGACTAACAGCAGACCGATCTCATTCACAGCATCTATATGTTGTTATGGTCGTTCTGAAAAGCCTGAGCAAAGTCTGTCGTTAAAGTATTTCTGTATAGTTGTCTTACATGACTGTGTTCCCAAACAGCAGCATCCACCTCCGAAAGTAATAACCGCATTTATTGTGTCTTGTCTGCTCGCTCTGAGTTGCAAGTAATTTATGTCATATATCAAAATTATTATATTCAGTGGCTTTAGTGCCACAGTTTACCAGGAAGTGACGATTTTGTTCTCTTTGACTCGTTGGATGGAAACAGTGCTTTGTTTTTTTCAAAAACACCCAAACCATGGGTTCATTATATGGACAAAAGTATTGGGAGACAGCTCTTAATGATTGAATTAATCTGTTTCAATCAGACCCATTAGCACAGGTGTGTAAAATCAAGCAGCAGCCGTGCAGCCTAGATCATTCTGAAGAGCTCAGTGAACTCAAGCGAGGTATTGTGATAGGATACACCACCTTTGTAATAAGCCAGCTCGTGACATTTCATCCCTGTTAAGGTGCGTTCACACCAGACGCGAATGAAGCGTTAAGCGTGAGTGATTTACATGTTAAGTCAATGCAAAGACGCGAATAGACATCCTGCGGCGTGGTTCGCGCTAATGAGGCGGCGCGAATGACGCGGCGCAAATTGAGCGTTTCGGGCGAGTTGAAAAATCTGAACTTTGGCGGATATTCGCGCTGCGTTAACCAATCAGGAGCTTGCTCTAGTAGTGACGTGATTACGAGCGGAGGCAGAAATCAACACAACAATAGAGGACAAAATCATCGTCGCTGTATGTGGATACCCGGACTAGATAGACCAAAGATTACCTGTTAGATTTACCCAAAACAAATTATATCTTATGTTTATCCACTACAGATACATCAGAGCCAGCGGCAAATGTCAGAAGGACTAGCCGAGGTTATGCTCCTCTCTTTGGGATACATGAGCACGAGCGCCCGGTGATCGTGTGGAGCTCACGGCTACGAAATCGGCGAAGCACATTTTCAAATAGGCGCTGTTTTTATAAATAAACTGCAGATTTGAGTTTTAAACAACTACATTCTCGGCTGAAATACACGCGTCCAGTGTTTCCATAGCACATAAAGTGCAACTAGCCTCTAAACAAAATCCATGTCAGCCATTTCGTGATGAGACTGGAGCCGTCTGCAGAAGCCCCTCCCATGACGCGAATTCACGTCTGTTGTGAAGTGACTTTCACGCGCGAATGAAGCGAATTTCACGTGCGAATGAAGCGAGTAAACTCAAAATGTTCAAGCGTCCAACTACGCGCGAATAGCGCGATTTATTCGTGCAAGTCGCATCTGGTGTGAACGCACAGTCAGATATGTTAACTGTAAGTGGTATTACTGGAAAATAGAAGTGTTTAGGAACAGAAGAAACTCAGTGATGAAGCAGAAGACCACTTAACGACTTAGTTTGCCCATAAAATCATTAGGAAATAGAGTAAACTTATTTGGCTTGCTGTCCACTGATGAGGGGCTCAATGAAGCAGCTTCAACTCGAGCTCTGATATAGTCCCCAGGGACTTGATATAAGATGATTACAAAGGGCAAGGTACCTAAGAAGAAGGTGGAGATTGGGGAGGTGGAGGGATGCTGGAACAGCTGAGACTGAAGAGAGGTAAGCAGCTGCTTATATACTCTGGCTGTTGATTGAAAGATTGGATGGGCTCGCTCCTCCCTAACTTACGTTTAGGAACTTCATATAGAGTCTCAGAGCGGGTCACTGAGTGCTGAGGTGCATGGTGAGTAACAGTCTCCAGAGCTGCAGATATCCACACTTCCACAGACATTAACATCAGCACTAAAACTGTGCGGTGGAGTTTCCATAGCCATAAAGCACACAGATACTGGACTCTGGAGCAGTGGAAACCTGTTCTGTGGAGCGACCGAGCACACAGGGGGACGGCCGAGTCTGGGTTTAGAGAACGTTACCTGCCTAACATCATTTTGCTGGCTGTAAAGTGTGGTGGATGAAGGATAATGGTGTGGGGCTGTTTTTCTGGGGTTGTGCTCAACCCCTTATTTCCAGTGAAATCTTAAAGGGGTGGTTGATTGCGATTTTTGTAATGTTGCTGTTTGAGCATAAACAATATCTGCAAAGTTATGAAGCTGAAGGTTCAATGCAAACGAAGATATCGCCTTTTAAAATTATGGCAGTTTAATGCCTACAATAACAGCTCGTAGGGACTACAACGAGTTACTTCCCGGGTTTGTGACGTCACAAACCCAGATAAACCCCGCCCCGGGAACATGCAGCAAAGGGGGCGGGGCCATGTTGCGCTGCTTTTGAGAAGAGGAAGAGTTGTTGCCATGCCGTCAAAACTAGTGGTGCAGGAAAAATCTATTTATATATGAATCTCAATTCTGTCTTCTAACGATTTTAATGGATATACAAGTTTCAAAATCAATGTTGTAAAGCAGCAGTTATTAATACTGTTCCTCGCGTCCCCTGCTCTGCATCTCTCTCTCTCTCTCATTCAGATCATCAGCTCAGCTCCAATAAACTGTGTTCCAGTGATACACTTTATGTGCACAGACAGATATTTTTCACATAGCATTGGGAAGCGTTATACATGGACGCGTGTGCGGTTGCCGTGCTGTATTAAAGCTATAATCAGGATAAACGTATATATTAAAAGCTAACAGAATCAGTAGCATTTACAAATAACAGTGTATCTAAAAGTATGAGACAACAACAAAAAACATACCATTAAGAGCCGTGCTTGCACAGGTTCTGCATGATCCTTTTCACTAATATCCTCTGCGTCTCAATCGGGCTCAAATTGATAAGCAATATAGACG
>CM049861.1:29237303-29259803 GCA_027422415.1 Schizothorax lantsangensis | reverse complement strand
TATTTATAATGCTGCAGATAAACATAACATTCGTCAGAAAAACAATATCAGTTTCCACAATGAATCAAGAAAGAAAGAAAGAAAGAAAGAAAGAAAAAAGAATGAGGCAAAAAAAACAAACTGAAAAAAGTATCACAGTTTCCACAATAATCAAGAAAGAAACAAACAAACAAACAAAAAGAAAGAAAGAAAAAAAAAAGAGCATGAGGAAAAAATCTATAAAAAAAATGAAGCGGCTCAACTACTGAAAATGCAAGTTTTGTCACGGTTCATGGGCTCACAATCCCATCCGCGCTCTGTTGTGTGTGTGTGTGCGTGTGTGTGTGTGTGTGTGTGTGGGTGTGTCTGATTGAGGCTGATTCGCTCCAGCTGAGGATCATTTACAGGGGCTATATTAGATCCTGTCACACTGTCTTGTGTTGTCAGATCCTCAGATTGTCTGCCGTGTCATGGTCAGTGGTTTTCGTCCGTTCCTGCTTCCGTGATTCCTGATCTCTGCCGTTTCCTGGACTCTATCACCGGACACTTGGCTGTCCATTGTTTCCCTGCGCTACCTGCCCCAACCTACGGAGAGCTCAACCTTGTTTCCTCAGTTTCACCTGTCTGACGGGTTTTCAATAAACCGTTCTTGTTTCCGCAACTTGAATCCTCCAGTCTTTATTTATGACAGAAGGATCTGACCACACGATGGATTCAGCGGAGGCTCGTGGTTTTCAGGAACTGTTAGCCAACAACAACGCTCGTATGGATCAACAGGAGGAGAATATGCTGAACACCGGACGAGCTGTGCAGGCGTTAGTAGCGCAGGTGTCCGAGCTCACCACCCAGTTGCAACTATTAAGATCACCCGCTGCGCCACCCACACCGCCGATTCTCCCAGTCCCCGGGAACAACAACCCTCAGCACGAACCTAGACTCCCAACACCGGAAGTGTATGCCGGAGACCCTAACCTCTGCAGAGCGTTCCTGACTAAATGTTCTCTGTTTTTCTCTCTCCAGCCCCAGACTTTCGCCACGGAGGCATCTAAGGTGGCTTTAGTGCTGACGTTGCTGTCAGGGAAGGCAGCATTGTGGGGAACGGCGGTGTGGGAGAATTGCCATCCATGTTGTTCCTCGTTCCGCTCACTTTCCCAGGAGATGAGGAGAGTGTTCGATCGCGCGCTGGTTGGGCGCGAGGCAGCGTGCATGCTGGCTGATCTCCGCCAGGGGGAGCGATCCGTTTCCGACTATTCCATTCAGTTCCGGACCCTGGCGGCGGAGTGTGAGTGGAACGAGAAGGCGCAGTGGGATATGTTCCTGCATGGGCTGGCTGACCGTATCCAACAGGAGATTTATACAGTGGAGTTACCCACCGGATTGGACGAGCTTGTGGATCTAGCCTTACGCGTGGATGCGCGGCTTCAGCAACGCAATCGGCGTGGTCGACGCAAGTGTACACCAGAATATCCTTCCCTCGACACTGGCGATACGGTCAGTCACTCGTCGGTTGATGAACCCATGCAGGTGGGTAGAGCTCGGCTCTCCCGGGAGGAGAGAGTTCGTCGGAGGCTGAGGGGACTAAGTTTGTACTGCGGCGCGGCTGGCCATTTCCTGGCGAGCTGCCCAGTAAAAGATCAAGCCCGACAGTAGGTCTGAGGTTACTGTCGGGTGGAGTGTCTCTTAACAAAGCCTCATCAACACCCTCCTCCCGGTGAGGTTGCAATGGGCGGCCGGACGACACGATGGGACGGCGCTGTTAGACACCGGAGCCGAGGGTAACCTGTTGGACATTTCCCTGGCACAACTTCTTCACATCCCTATGGTGTCACTCTGTCACAAGATCTCTGTCAGCGCCCTCAATGGACAATCGCTTCCCGAAATCAGCCTCTCCACGGTACCCATCACCCTCATCACCTCAGGCAATCACTCAGAGACTATCACGTTTCTCATCACCAACTCACCACTGGCTCCGGTGGTGTTAGGTCACCCCTGGCTCACACAACACAATCCTCGGGTGGATTGGGGTCGCAACACCGTCTCTGAGTGGAGTAAAGCCTGTTATGCCTCTTGTCTTGTGTCTGCTGGTTTTTCTGTTTCTTGTTCTTTGTTGCAGGATGAGATGGGGAGCCTGTCAAACGTGCCCGAGGAGTATCTCGACCTGAAGGAAGTGTTCAGTAAGTCCAGGGCCGCTTCTCTTCCTCCTCATCGTCCCTACGACTGTGAGTTTGTCTTCTGGGTTTCACCCTCAGACCAACGGTTAAACTGAGCGGGCCAACCAGGATCTCGAGAGGGTATTGCGATGTTTGGTCACTCAGAATCCCACTTCCTGGTGTCAGCAACTATCATGGGTTGAGTATGCTCATAACTCATTACCGGTGTTGTCCACGGGCCTCTCACCGTTTGAGTGTAGTTTAGGTTACCAGCCACCTCTTTTCCCTAGTATGGAATCCGAAGTCGCGGTCCCCTCTGCTCACGCCTTCGTCCAGAGTTGTCACCGCACCTGGACGAGAGCCCGAGAGACTCTCCTCCGGGTGGGGGCGTGCACCAAGGCTAAGGCTGATCGCCACTGGTCGAAGCCTCCCGTCTACGTCGTTGGTCAAAAAGTGTGGCTTTCTACCAAGAACATTCCACTCCGATCCGTGTGTAATAAACTGGCTCCCAAATTTATTGGCCCGTTCCCTGTCACTAAAATTATTAGTCCAGTGACAGTCCGCCTCAAACTCCCTCCTGCGTACAGGAGAATTCATCCCGTGTTTCATGTGTCCAAGATTAAACCCGTTTTTCGGTCTCGTCTAAATCCGCCTACTCTGGTTCCTCCCCCGCCGCGACTCGTAGATGGGGAACCCACCTATTCGGTAAATCGTATTCTGGACTCGAGGTGGAGGGGACGAGGATTCCAATACTTGGTGGACTGGGAGGGTTACGGTCCGGAGGAGAGAAGTTGGGTTCCGGCCAGGGACATATTGGATCACTCCCTTATTGATGATTAAAATCAACAGGTAAGATCGGCTGGGAGCGCCGAGAGGCTCCTAGGGGGAGGGGTACTGTCACGGTTCATGGGCTCACGATCCCATCCTCGCTCTGTTGTGTGTGTGTGTGTGTGTGTGTGCAGGTGTCTGTGTGTGGGTGTGTCTGATTGAGGCTGATTCGCTCCAGCTGAGGATCATTTACAGGGGCTATATTAGATCCTGTCACACTGTCTTGTGTTGTCAGATCCTCAGATTGTCTGCCGTGTCATGGTCAGTGGTTTTCGTCCGTTCCTGCTTCCGTGATTCCTGATCTCTGCCGTTTCCTGGACTCTATCACCGGACACTTGGCTGCCCATTGTTTCCCTGCGCTACCTGCCCCAACCTACGGAGAGCTCAACCTTGTTTCCTCAGTTTCACCTGTCTGACGTGTTTTCAATAAACCATTCTTGTTTCCGCAACTTGAATCCTCCAGTCTTTATTTATGACAAGTTTGCCTCCCAGGAATAAATAAAATTTTAAAATTCCAATATTCCTGTTTGTCCTGTGTTTTTGATCAGATGAATTGCATACCTTTGGTAATGGTTTTTGTGCATCTGTTTTCTGATGCAGACATGTACAGGCTGGAGCTGGTTGGGGGTCTGGGTGCCATCATGCTGATATTGGGGATCTTCACAGCCATCTATAAGTGCTATAATGTGGAGATCATGCTGTGCTACCGACGACACTTCGGCAGCGATGAGGCCGATGATGGTACGTAACAATAACATGAACAATAATGCTTTCTGTTTCTAATTACAAACATTTTGGGTTCAACATCTAGTTCATGCAACTGCAAAAAAAACTACTTTTTACTACTGTAATGATGGATCGGAGTCCTGAACAGATGGCTAGAAAAGCCTAAACAAGGCATTAATGCAATTCATTGTTTTCTCTCTACAAAAATGCATACAATACATATATCATAACATAAAGAGTTACATACACTCTCAGAAAAAAGGTACAAAAGTTGTCACTGGGGCAGGACCTTTGAAAAAGGTACACCTTTGTACATTATCTACCCCTAAAGGGAGCCTATTAGTACCTTAAAAGTACATATTAGTATTTAAAGTGTACATATTAGTAACTAAATGGTACTTAAGGTCTCATTACTTTTACATTAACTTATCAACTCATTAATTTGCATTACTCCAAAGGTTAGAACTGCAAGGAAAGATTGCATTGTATAACTTTATTGTCCACCTGAGTGGAAAATTGTCTTTGGCTCACCACCAAACAACATTCAAGATTTAAGGTCCTTGCACACTGAGTCCGAAATTTTTGCACATTAAAAAAGAAATACGACCTCACGTTGTGTCAATCACGTTTATACACTGCCTCCGAAACTTTCGTCCGTCGTAAAAAAAAATTCGGACCGGGTTCGATTTTCAGCGTTTTCGCATCCGTAGCAAGCATTTTGATAGGAAAGGATGGCGAATACAAAAAGAATGTGCAAGGACCTTAACACTTGAAATGACACTCCTTTGTTGTGTTATTATTTATTCAACAACCAAGGGACCGATTTACTAACAGCTTGCGCCAGCGCAAACCATCTTTTGGCGTTAAAATAGTACTGATTTACTAAAGACGCACAGTGAAGAATTAGCGCTGAAAAGGCGTGGACACAGTTGTTTCTGTGCCTGATCCTATTGAATATGTATTTATAGGAGTTTCCCTTTCAGATGCAAAATTAATGGGAGAGTATTCAAATGAATCACACAATGAGATTTACTAATGTTTGCACTCGTCAAATTACTGGTATTTGCGGCATTATTTAACGCCCAAAAAAGCATTTCTTAAAGCAGGCGGTAATTTGCCCTTTCATGCATGGTGTCCACATCTGTGGACAGTTAATTTAACTCCATTTAGGGTTCATTTATCATGGTAATCTTCTCCAAACCACTTGAGGGCAGTGTCAGTAGATTGACAGCAATATTGTAACAGTGGCTACTATCTTGCCTTCCAAATATTCATTGCTTGATGACATCATTAATCAAAGATGGCTGACAGCGATAGCCATGTGCTAAATGCCCCAGGCATATCTGTGAAAATATTTTATACAAGGAGGTCAAAAAAAAAAAATGTTTGTATGTACAGTAAAGTATGATGAATATGTTAGTATTTTATAAAGTAACATTTAGAGTAAAATGTAGTTTTTATTCACCGATATATGTGGACGTCATGCAACAGTGGAGTCAGATTGCATAAAGTCTGATTTATTCTATTTTTTCAAAGATGTTATGAATTGTCTTATATTGTAATAAAACAGACATTTAACAAATACATCAACATAAATAACCATTTAAAATGACACATTACAGCATTAAATGACAACTTTACATATACATATGGAGACAAATTTGCATTTTGCCTTCCAAACAGGGACAGCAGTGAATGTTTTAATTTTTGTTGCTAATAGGTTTCCGCATATATGTAACTACTATTATTTTTCCTCCAATATGTGTTTTATTGTTATTATATTGTAATATTATTGTTTTTAATAACTGAGCTGATATAAATAGCATAACATGCCATTAAAAAAACACAATATTCCATATGGTCAGCTGTGGCTTTATGTCCCATTTTACGCCTTTGTTGCATGGTGACAGTTAAATCATTTTTAAATAAAAATGAATTTTGTAAAAAAAAAAAAAAAATTATTTTTTTATAAAATCTAGATAATGTTTTCCATAATTCATGCATGAAAGGGTTAAAATCCAAACGGATTTCATAAGAAGGTTACATACATAACTCTGCATCATGTTATTGATGCTCTGGGAACACTCTGCGTGACCGGTGTCTGAACGCATGTAGAAACACGCCAGTCTTGGGGTCAGGGCAGCAATACTATAACATGGCATCTGTCACTGAATCCCTGGATTATAATTGTCTGAGGGAAAATGCACAGGCACGCCTGAAGTGTGGCATAGCAGCGCCTCATTCCCTTCTCAGGGAACCGGGTTACATACGTAACCTAAGACATTCCCTTTTGAACTCAACGCTGCGTCATGTGCAGACAGCACTAGATCAGCCCTGAAGGACAAGAGGTCCTGGGGTTAAGACTGTAATATCCTATGAATGCGTGCAGAGAGGACCAGCACACACATCATGTAAGGATGCACTCTTCACAGCTAGGTAACTAGTTATGATATAGCTGGAGACTACTTTCAGGCGCTGTGTAATATCATCTGCTGCGCTCATGGTACGGCAGCAAAGCTCCTTGATTATTACGCCGGAATGAGAGTATAGTTCCTAGCAATATCGGCCTAGAAAATCACAACTTTTCATTTTCCATCGGTCTTAGTACACGATGTAACTACAGAAGAGTCAAGCTTTAAATAGGAAAAATATCGAAACTCTTTGGTCATTTTTGAGCGCGATGCTAACGGTCTAATCCGATTCAATGATCTATGCTAAGCTAAGCTAAAAGTGCTACCGCCAGGCCCGGAGATCGGCTGAATGGATTCAAAAACGGTAAAACTCAACTGTTTAACTCTAGGGGAGTTGTAAAATGAGCCTATTTCCAAAAAAAAGTGGAGTGTTCCTTTAAGACGCTTGGAAGATGCTACACCCCAGTGCAGCGAGTCCTTGAGGCTAAGCCATTCCACAAGACAGTGCGAGAGCATCTGAAATCCAATGTGAAAGGCGCTGTGTGGAGAGAACCACAGTTTGGGAGGATTTATCCCACTGGCCTGAGCAGTGGACGTAGATCCTAAATGCCCGGTCTGGACATAAAGGGTGAAGCTATTTTTGCTCCGGAGATTCATGAGGCCGAGGGAAGAACTGCCTGGCTAGTCGCAGAAGGCACCTTTGAAATGTAATCCAGTCTGGGGACCAGAATAGCTTTGGACATTCCAGGAGCAGAATCTATGATGGGGCCTGCAGATCTCCTGCTTTTTAAGCAAAGTTAATGCTAATAGAATAGAAGAGCCACTTTAAGACTCGGTAACTGCTCTCTAGGTGCTCTAACGGTGCGTTTCCACTACAGCGTCAAATCTGCACTCAGTGCCGCTGGCAACGCTACAACGCCGCTGCTTTGGGACGTGTCAAATTTAGGGCAGAGCACGCCTCTGAAAACCATGTTTACACCCTGTTTGTGTTTCATCTTATACAGTGTAAAAAAAAAATCTGTAAAATTTACGGTAAAAAACAGCAGCTGTGGATGCCGGAATTCTACCGTAAAAGAAACGGTAACAACATTTTAGGTTTTACGGTTTTAACTTAAATTTACAGTTAAATACCGTAATTTCATTAACTGATATAATGTTAATATACCAAACTATTGAAGTACTGAAATCTGTATCTTTGTAATACACTGATTACCACCAAAAGCAGGAGGTGATGAGAGTCACATGATGAACCAAAGCAGCTTTTAAATAATAACATATATAGAAGAAGCACAGCGTCATTCACACAAACACTAATCACCATCATGATGATCTCAATAAACTGAAATATGCAATAAACATTCATTTAACAACATTAGATGTAACATACAACCCTAATAAACATAACTGATAAGAAAAAACTAAGAAGAAACAGTTATTTCAAAGAAAAAACATCAAATTCAAACAAAATTTGAAATGCAACGCAGGGAATTCTGGGAACGTCAGTTTACAGTTTTTCCCTGTAAATTTTACAGGAACTTACCGTTAACCATTTAACAGGTTTTTACTGTAGCATTTTCACAGTTTTTTACCGTTAAAATCACGGTCATTTTTTTACAGTGTACTTTTCACAGCGATTGGTTGTCGCCCGGCGTTTTTCACTCGATATTTGCATAAAGTCGAGGAATGCCCAACTTTTTTGACGCTCTCGGCCACTCTCAACCGCTTTCAATTTAATTGAAATTTTTTAATGCACCGCACGAGCGTTTATGCTCAACTTACATAGGAATGAATTGAAAACGCTTGCTATGTGCCAGTGGGAACGCACCGTAAGGGCTATAATTGGGCTCAAATGGAGCCTCTGATAAACCTTCCAGGACCACAGAAAGCTCCCAAGAAGGGACACGTGGCCTGCAGAGAGGCCTCAGCCATCTGGCACTGTGCAGAAATCGAGACACCAAGGGATGCCTCCCCACAGAAGCTCCATCGATAGGTACACGGCTAGAGGAAATAGTGGCCAGATTCACACAACGACTCAAAGAGATGCTGTTTTAGGGCATACAGTCTCCTTGTGCAGACTGGACTCTGTGAGCCGTACCCCTCAGGGGCCAGAACCAAAGTTTCCAGGGCTGATAGATCGACCCCTGTAATCCTGTAAATCCTGAAACCTTTCGTTACAGGATCCAGGACTCATTGGGATACATTTGGCTGTAGCTGCCATGCAGCTAAATAATCTGAAAGAGATAATTGTTTGGATATTTGACATAGAGTTGGTCGTCCTGGGCTCAGAATCAGCTCGCTGGCAGGGATCAACTAAGCTTGCAAGTGTCAGGTCTTCTCCTGCCGGTGAGGTGATCACGAGTGGATCTCCCCTCGGATGGCTGGATTTGTGTGCCCTATGTTTTTGAGGGGAGGCGTAAACAGCCACACTGGCCTTTTGCTTCTCCTGGTGGATATAATGGTCTGGCCTGGAACAGCTACTGTAGTTGACGCCGATCACGTCCAGCTAATTGCCATGCTTCCACACTTCAATTAAGTGTTCCCACAACATCAATGCCATGATGCAGCATCGATTTATATTCATAACATAATTTTTAAATTTCATACACATATGTGATTCATTAAGCATGAAGCTGCATCCCTAAACCAAACCCCCAGTGGAGTGTGAGCAGGACACACAAATGAGTTCAAATTTATATGCATTTGCAAAAACGTAAAATAGTTACAAATTGTCATGAGATTGTTATTGTACCGACCATTTTTAACCTGTGCAATACAACGTATCTGTTCCTTACAGACAACAAGGAATATGACGCCTACCTGTCCTACAGCAAAGTGGACCTGGAGTCGGTGGAGTGTGAGATGAGCGAGGAGGAGCTGTTCGCTCTGGAGATCTTACCGGACGTTCTGGAGAAACACTACGGATATAAACTCTTCATCCCGCACCGAGACCTCATTCCCAGCAGCAGTAAGAGCAACACCTGACCTTTACATGCTTACAATCAGCAGAAGACAGCTCATGTTTGAGTGCTCAGTGTTGATTAGCGGTCATTTCGTTAACGAAAACTATGACGAAAAATGTTCGTTGACGAGCTTTTTTAAGACGAGACGAAGACGAGACGACAATGAGGTAAATAAATGATAACTATGACTATATCAACATGCAATTTCGTCGACGAAATAAGACAAGACTAAAATATATTAAAAAAATAAAACTTTACCAAAAATCTCTTTGTTTTTTCGTCAAAAAAGGAGACAAAATGTTATTGCGGACTGCTGTACACTCCTCTACGCGAGCGTTTATGTGTGTGGTTGCCAGATATCAAGTGTTCAAATCCCCGAATCAGGGCTTTGCTGTTACAAGGATACGACATTTCCACGCCCCGAAACGTGACGCTGAACGAAACGAACTGTGATTGGTTGTTTGACATGTCGGTCACACGGCCTCATGGGCGGGACTTGACCAATAAAAGCTGCCATCTATTCCAGACCTTCAGCCGTCAGTCTGAAGCCCTGGCTAACGCGAGACTAGCTCCTCACTGCGGAAGCACCGCCGCCGATGATCTGAAAACACCGACAAACAAGCTGGAGTTTAGCATCTAAATGAAAGTCTAACTCAACCGTTCTGTGTTCTGTCATGAGATCTGGACTGTATTGTTTGCTATTGTGATCGCTGAATAAATGCACTTACTCAACCGCTGTTGCTTTAATTGAGAAATAGGCTGTTGCAATTTGGAATTAGTGGAATTACTATTAGGAATTTAATTGTATTATATTTTTCGTTTGTTTTACCAGTTTTCATAATGTCTTTGGTATTAAAATTAGTGATGTCAAATGATTAATCGCGATTAATCGAATTCAAAATAAAAGTTTTTGTTTGCATAATATATGTGTGTGTTCTGTGTATAGTAATTATGTATATATATGAATACACACACATACAGTATATATATTTTTAAAATATTTACATGTATTTACATGTCTATATTTATTTTCATATAATTTATATTATAAATAAATATATTTAATATATAAACATAACATATCTTTCTGAAATATATACATGCATGTGTGTGTATTTATATATACATAATAAATATACACAGCACACATACATATACAGTATGATGTAAACAACTTTTATTTTGTATGCGATTAATCACGATTAATCGTTTGACAGAACTAATTAATATATATATATATATATATATATATATATATATGTAACGAAAAGCCTAATAATTAAATCAGTACACTTAGGGCCTGGTTTCACAGACAGGGATTAGACTAAACCAGGATTAGGCCATAGTTCAATTAGGACATTTAAGTAATTTTTATTAACATGCCTTAGAAAAAAACATTACTGTTGTGCATCTTGAGAAAAAACAAAGGCACTGATATGTTTGTTTTAAAATCAGTCATTGCAAGTTTATTTCAGTTGAAACAGCTCAGAATTACATTTTAGTCTGGGACTAATCTTAAACCATGTCTGTGAAACCGGGGGTTAATGAGGTAAAATAAACCATGTAGGCCTATGAGTCCACATTCTATTGATTTGTGCTTACTGAAGAAAGCGCAATACCTGAAATGCAAAAGTAAATTTCTCAAATGACAACAATCATTTAAAATATAATTTTGAGCAAAAATATTTTTTTATCAGTTTAACCATTATACAGCATGACAAAAATGTGACTAAGATTTCATTGACTTAAACCTGACTAAAATGCGAATACATTTCGTTGACTTAACCTTGACTAAACAAAAACAGGACAAGGTTGACGAAATATGATAACTAAAATGTACATTTGAGTAAGACTAAGACTAAATTAAAAATGGCTGCCAAAATTAATGCTGCTGTAGGTCTATGGTTAATTAATAATAATATTATTGCTAAAATGTCAAGTTTTCATTGACTAATACTTCAGGTTTTCTTCGACTAAAACTAGACTAAAATGTTGAGACTTTTAGGCCTGGTTTCACAGACAGGGTTTAAACTAAGCCAGGATTAGGCCATAGTTCAATTAGGACATTTAAACAATTTTTATAAATGTCCCGTAGAAAAAAACATTGCTGGTGTGCATCTTGAGACAAAACAAAGGCACTGATGTATTTAAGGAGTTTCGTTCAGTTGAAACAGCTCAGACTTACATTTTAGTCTGCGACTAGGTTTAAACCTTGTCTGTGAAACCGGGGTTAAGTTGACTAAAACTTGACTAAAACTAAATAGGATAAGTTTGACTAAATATGATAAAAACTAACAAGGACATTTAACACGGGACTAAGACTAAGACTAAATGTGTTAGGGATAATGTTGCAAGATAATCACCAATAGGCCTGTTCCACAAATGCAAGTTAAACAAACTCAGGATTACAGTATAGGTTTTGCTTTGGCAAAACAAAACATATCCAACTCGGTTTGATCAGTACTACCCGCATTATACATTTTTGTCGACTCGTGTCAGATCCTGAGCTTGTGATTAGTCCACAATCACATGCACAGAGATGTGTGACATCATGTGAAACAGGAAGAGAGGGTGCCATTCACTTCCTGTGAGCGATGCGCTTCTCAGATGATGATGAAGGATTGCTATAAACAATATGATGAGTTGAGAAACATTTAACACAACAAGACGAAATGGCCACAGAAGCTTGAGAACTGCTGAAGAGAGAGAAAACAGCTGAACTGAAAAATATATAACAACAGTAATGTGGATCAATGGCTATGTTAACATACACCCTCATAATGACGTTTAGGCAATACTGCGATTATGTAAATCGATTATGTAAACACAATATGTGACCCTGGACCACAAAATAAAATTAATAAAATGGTTAATAAAATGGGATTAAATATATAAAGGATATTTGTGATCCTGGAGCATAAAGCCAGTCTTAAGTGTACATTTTTTTAAATTGAGATTTATGCATAATCTGAAAGCTGAATAAATAGCTTTCCATTGATGTATGGTTTGTTATGATAGGACAATATTTGGCTGAGATACAACTATTTGAAAATCTGGAATCTGAGGGTGCAAATAAAATCTAAATATTGAGAAAATCGCCTTTAAAGTTGTTCAAATGAAGTTCTTAGCAATGCATATTACTAATCAAAAATTAAGTTTCAATATATTTATGGTAAGAAATTTACAAAATATCTTCATGGAACATGATCTTTACTTAATATCCTAATGATTTTTGGCATAAAAGAAAAATACATATTTTGACCCATGCAATGTATTTTGGCTATTGCTACAAAAACTATTGCACATAAAACTGGTATTGTGGTCCAGGGTCACACATGTCAACCAATCAGGTACATTGATGCAAATAAACTATGGTGTACAGATTTTAATCACAATAAACATGCCTGTAAACACTTTAACAAAGATCGAAGTGACCAGTAATAATCAAATTCCAGAGAGCTGTGTGAAATATGAACATTAGCACGTGTTCTGCTTCTTAGTTTGATCAGCTGGTGTAAACCACTGAATACTTCTGCATTATGTAGCAGCATCCAGGATCCTGGATCCCGGTGTTTTCCCACATTCAGCATGTGTGCGAATATTAAACATGAAAAACTCCTCTGTAGAGAGCATGTCAGCTCCTTTCTATACACTCTAAAAAAAAATGGTGCTATATAGCACTAAAAGTGGTTCTTGGCTCGTAATCATAGGGGAACCTCCTTTGGTGCTATATAGCCCCAGCAGGCACAAAACAGGCACACAACGTCATAAGACGTTGATATTTGGTTAAATTTTGGTTGCGACGTCGGGTGACCAAAATCCAATGTAAATCCAACGTCTAATGTCAATGTTGAATTGATTTCCAATACCGACGTCAGCTGACGTTGAGATTTTGTTGTTTTTAGGTTGTGTAACCAAAATCCAACGTTAAGTCAACATCAAATTGAAGTCAAATATTGACGTCAACCCGATTTTCATTTTCAACCAAAATGCAACGTCTGTCTGACGTCATGTCCAACGTCAACCTGACGTTACATAGACGTCTGGTGCATCCTGGGGCACCATATCTTTAAAGTTGATATACAGCACCTTTGTCAAATGGTGCTATATAGAACCATAAGAGGTGCCATATTGCATTGTATTTCTTCAACAAAAATGGTGCTAAACAACACCAACGGTGGTTCTTTGGCTCGTAAAGAACCTTTAAAGGGGCTTAACAGGTTCTTTGTATGGCAGTGGTGCTATATAGCACCTTAATCACCCCAAAGAACCAGTGAAGAACCACTGAAGAACCATACAGGAGCTTAACAGGTTCTGTATATGGTAGCGGTGCTATATAGCCCCTCAGTCATGCCAAAGAACCGCTGAAGAACCGCTGAAGAACCATACAGGAGCTTAACAGGTTCTGTATATGGTAGCGGTGCTATATAGCCCCTCAGTCATGCCAAAGAACCGCTGAAGAACCACTAAAGAACCATACAGGAGCTTAACACGTTCTGTATATGGTAGCGGTGCTATATAGCCCCTCATTCATGCCAAAGAACCACTGAAGAACCATACAGGAGCTTAAAAGGTTCTGTATATGGTAGCGGTGCTATATAGCCCCTCAGTCATGCCAAAGAACCGCTGAAGAACCGCTGAAGAACCATACAGGAGCTTAACAGGTTCTGTATATGGTAGCGGTGCTATATAGCCCCTCAGTCATGCCAAAGAACCACTGAAGAACCATACAGGAGCTTAAAAGGTTCTGTATATGGTAGCGGTGCTATATAGCCCCTCAGTCACGCCAAAGAACCACTGAAGAACCATACAGGAGCTTAACAGGTTTCTGTATATGGTAGCGGTGCTATATAGCCCCTCAGTCATGCCAAAGAACCGCTGAAGAACCGCTGAAGAACCATACAGGAGCTTAACAGGTTCTGTATATGGTAGCGGTGCTATATAGCCCCTCAGTCATGCCAAAGAACCGCTGAAGAACTGAAGAACCATACAGGAGCTTAACAGGTTCTGTATATGGTAGCGGTGCTATATAGCCCCTCAGTCATGCCAAAGAACCACTGAAGAACCATACAGGAGCTTAACAGGTTCTGTATATGGTAGCGGTGCTATATAGCCCCTCAGTCATGCCAAAGAACCGCTGAAGAACCGCTGAAGAACCATACAGGAGCTTAACAGGTTCTGTATATGGTAGCGGTGCTATATAGCCCCTCAGTCATGCCAAAGAACCGCTGAAGAACCGCTGAAGAACCATACAGGAGCTTAACAGGTTCTGTATATGGTAGCGGTGCTATATAGCCCCTCAGTCATGCCAAAGAACCACTGAAGAACCATACAGGAGCTTAACAGGTTCTGTATATGGTAGCGGTGCTATATAGCCCCTCAGTCATGCCAAAGAACCGCTGAAGAACCATACAGGAGCTTAACAGGTTCTGTATATGGTAGCGGTGCTATATAGCCCCTCAGTCATGCCAAAGAACCGCTGAAGAACCATAAGAACAGGAGCTTAAATGGTTCTGTATATGGTAGCGGTGCTATATAGCCCCTCAGTCATGCCAAAGAACCACTGAAGAACCATACAGGAGCTTAAAAGGTTCTGTATATGGTAGCGGTGCTATATAGCCACTCAGTCATGCCAAAGAACCACTGAAGAACCATACAGGAGCTTAAAAGGTTCTGTATATGTAGCGGTGCTAAATAGCCACTCAGTCATGCCAAAGACTGAGCATGACTGAGGGGCCATGCACCAAAGTGGTTCCCCTATGATTACGAACCAAAGAACCACTTTTAGTGCTGTATAGCACTGTTTTATTTAGAGTAAGATGCAGAAACTCCCCAGGACTGTTGGATGTGTTGTTACTCAGCACATTCTGATGAAGATGAAACTGATTCTGTTGAAGAGTAGTAAACCCACACCAACACCAGGAGAAAATACAAAGCTTCTGTTATGGCCCCTTAAAAGCAGATCAGTAATTTAGAACATGCTCATCATCACAAAAGAGGTGAATTTAAGTCATTGTATGTATTTTTTTTTTTTATAAATTCACAGATTTATTAATTGATGTTATTGACCCCATAATCCCATCTTCAGCTTGCGATGCATTCAGAACTCATGATCTCAGTGCTGGAGTGTTGTGGGCGGTTGATGGGTGTGAGATACAGCTGCTGGGGCGTTGCCATGTGGTTATGATCATCTGTTTCTGTGCTGTTGCTGATGGAACATTGTTATGCAGTAAGGTGTTTTTAGCACATTGCTGTGTAAGGATGTGCTGGACTGTTGTTTACCAATATCCCCAGATATAGTTCAGGTCCCTTATTTATCATAAGTCATATCCAGTGTTGGGCAGTAACTAGTTACTGTAACTTAGTTACTGTAATAATATTACTTTTTGCAGTAACTAGTAGTGTAACTAGTTACTAATAAGATTTCAGTAATAACATTACAGTTACCATCCATAAAACAGCTTAGTTACTTTTGATGCCTCGACCCGCTGATTTAAAATCCAACAATCAAATAATTAATAATTTATTTTCATAATTTTCACGACTCGCACATGATCTGAGCACTGTTGTGTATTACTTTACATCCCTCTGATCAGCATGTGCTACATTATATTACTATAATTACAATCTTTTTGGAAAATTAAACAGTTTCTTTCAAACTTACGTTATTTGATAAAATACACAATGAAATATAATCGTATATGGGTAACAGAGAAATTACAATTAGCTTCAAGCTACACATGACAATTAATGAGATTAATACAACACTAATACTTGAATGTCACTATTAATTATTGAGTGTTTGTAATAACTGCGATACAATGTGGATTTTGGTCAAATGATGAGGCAGAAATATGTTATTAGTAACATTTATGTGGAAGATACACAGTTACAACTTCTGTGAGGCGTGAAGAAACAATGTAACTAATTACTGCTGCCAGAAAGTAACAAGTAAAGTAACAATATTACTTTTGAAAGGAGTAACTAGTAATGAGTAATATATTACATTATTTGAGTAACAAGCCCAACACTGCTCATATCATATGGTATTGTTTTGGCTGTTTCTTTGTCCATCAGAGAGAAATCTAAAGTCAGATCTTGTAGAAAAGGAGGTTTTTGAGGGTTCATCATCCATGTCTGTGGCACAATGGAGCAGGACAAACCCCTAAATACACCCTAGTGTTGCAGAAAGTAATATATTACAATATTGCATTAATCCCTAAAAAATAACTAATTGCATTACTTAGTCACTTTTTATGGAAATTACATTTGCATTATTTTTTTTAACCTGGGGTTGCTTGTTTTTAATATAAAAAAGTATACTTCTGGCAAAATGAATGAGGCTGAAGAAAATGTAAATACAAAATTAAAAAATTCATAAACCTTTCAGCTGTGCTGCAGTTATGGATTGCATGAAGAAAAAGACTCAAGACGCAAGAGATGAAAGTTCAACACTTTCTTCTCAATCATAAAAAAAGAAACACAAATGTAATGTTAATCTAAAGTAATTTTCGCTTATTAGTGCATTCATTTCAGTCCAAAGACATCGGTTAATAAAATGGGATTAAATACATAAAGGATATTTGTGTTTTTAACATATTTAATTATTGCAGGTTTGCGTCATATTGTGAGTTTTATTGATTTTGATGAACACTGAATGTGTTTTTGTGCAGTGAGATGAGTAAATGCATGTTGACATTTAGTCTAGAGTAAGATCCCGATTTCTCTCAACACACGGACAGGAGAGCTGTCAGTCAGTAAATTAAAAAGTAATGTGTTAGTTACTTGGAAAAAAGTAATCTGATTACTTAAATGGCGTTACTTGTAGGACCCCAACACTGCACACCTTATATTTAGTTGTCTTTGCTTTGCACAAACAACAGAAAGCTCTAAAAGCAGATGATATCTGAAGCGTCTGTGTGTGTGACATCCGTAGTCACGGTCTCTCTCTGTGTCTCTAGCGTACATCGAGGACCTGGCGCGCAGCGTGGAGCAGAGCAGGCGTCTCATCATCGTCTTGACCCCCGAGTTCGTGGCCCGCCGCGGCTGGAGCATCTTCCAGTTCGACCCGCGACTGCACAGCATGCTGGTGACGGGCGAAATCAAGGTGATCATGATCGAATGCTCGGACCTGCGCAGCGTCATCAACTACCAAGAGGTGGAGGACCTCAAGCACACCATCCGAGTGCTGTCGCTCATCAAGTGGTACGGGCCCAAGAGCAGCCAGCTCACGTCCAAGTTCTGGAAGCGGGTGCGCTACGAGATGCCGGCGAAGAGAAAAGAAAGCGTGTCCCGCCGACAAGTCCTAGACTCGGGCGAGCAGGGGCTGTTCGGCGACCTGCAGGCCGTGTCGACGGTGGCCATGACCGCCACCTCGGCGTCTCTAGCGCCGGCTCACGTCGAGATACCGGACTATAATGAGCCGGGCCGCCACTTCTGCCGCAGCTACGAGTACGAGCTGCCTAGCTCCGCCATCGCCACGCTCAGCGGCCGGCACGTGTACTGCAATCTGCCCATGACGCTGCTGAACGGACGACTGACGCACAACGACATCGGCAAACCCAAGAAAGACATTCACTTGAGCAGCCCGTTCGTGCCGCTGTCCGGACCAGAGCTTTCCAGCGACATCTGGTAGAGCGGCTCCGCCAAACATCGCTTCGCCGATCTCATCCTTCCTTCCTTTTTATCTGCATGAGCTCATCTTGTTAAGATAAGAAACTAAATACATAGGGCCAGTTTTACTAACAGCTTGCGGCAGCGCAGACCGTCTTTTGGCGTTAAAATAGTACTGATTTACTAAAGACGCACAGTGAAGAATTAGCGCTGAAAAGGCGTAGACACAGTTATTTTTGCACCTGACCTTATTGAATATGCATTTGTAGGAGTTTCCCTATCAGACTTTATGGGAGGAGAGTATTCAAATGAATCATTTGCGCCATTATTTAACGCCCAAAAAGCATGTCTTAAAGTATTTTGCGCTTGAAATGGCTGCAATTGTTGTTGCAATGAACAGAGAGCTCATGGTAGAAGGGAGAGGATTTTTTTCAACATGTATTAATTTATTTGTAATGCCAGAATAACACATTATCCGAGCATATCGTTTGCCAAGCCATGTTATATTTAATTTGCTTCAGGGAATAAAAGACGACTTGGAGCCGTCAACAATACCAGCTTTATCAAAACTTCTAGCAAACATTAATTTTTTGGGCCTCCGGTTCTTTTCAACGTACTGTTGCTCCTTTATTTGAGGCTACGCTAATTAGCGCTGCTCTTGGTATATAGCCTTGGTCAATATGTAAATGAGATGTTAATTTGCGCGTTGTTAGTAAATCAGGCGCTGTTTTGGAATCACGCTAATTTGCCCTGTTTAGTAAAACTGGCCCATAATGGTTTATCTCTCTTTCTTCAAGCCTTTAGTGTTTTCATACTTGAGATGAAGAGCTACCGATATTGATTTATTACTTGAATTATGAGGTAATTCTACTATGTACAGTTATTCCATCTGGTTTATTTGACATTATGACTTACAGCACAATAATGTAAAGACACATCAGCTCCGAGCTACAATATGTTATTTATGCAAATAATTACTATTCAAATCTAATAAGCACATTGATATTTTGTAGCTAGTCGAGGAGGTATTTACATATTTGATACAGCTTATCATTTCCTAATCGTTTGGCTGTTTTCTTCCTCAAAATTATGATGTTTTTCATACATTATGAATAGATGCATCTATGGTGTATCTGGTACTACAGATAATGGTTATGATCAAACACTTTTGATCAGTTTATGATGATTTTATTGAATTTGTATGCAATGCTGCCCTTTAGGATGAAAGGTCACTAAAATTGGTGATTTGATTTTGTATCTACTCTTCAGAGACAGTCATGTGTGGAAGAATATGAATATGCGAGCTGTTATTATACTCACAAACCAAGCAGCTTGTCTGATTCACAGGTTTCTGGTTTTAGCATTTAATATACCTTGCAAAAATAACAATTGTTATCAGACCAACAAATAAATACATGAGTAATTGACTCTGAGAGATACTTTTTAATTTCATGTTGTACATATGGAAACAATAAAGAGTCTCAATTAAATATATGCAGTGTCACGTGATTGGTGCAAATTGTCACATGACCAGAGCTGTTTACTTCCTGTTTACGTCTTGAGATGATAATAACTGCATCAGAGCTGCAAAACAAAAGCCCAGTAAAGTGTGTTAACATAAAGATATGACAAAGATATTTGGTACACATTATCTTTAAGGTGTCTAGTATTAATATATGCATTCACATATATTTAGTTTTGTTGCATGTGGTCATAGTGTGAGTAAACATCTTCATGCACACAATAGTGACACAGTGAACTTAGGTATACGATATAAACACAATAGCAGTTGTTGGTTAAAATTACACTAAAATATTGCACTACATTAAAAGTTCAAATGTTACAAATAAGTTACTGTATTGATGTTGTAATACTGGTAGCACTGATACAAAAAAAGATGATATATGTTACAAAAAAGTAACAATATGTTGATGGTTGTATTAATATGTTAAACAATATGTATTTTTTGTCTTTTATCTAAGTATTCCTATCAGTGTTTTTTATGCATAAAACCCTAGAGTGTGTAAAACGACCATAAACACAATAATTCACACACTTTTCCAAAAAAATAAATAAATACATAATTATTGATTATTTCAAAGGGTTATTAATGACACATCCCACATGAAAAATATTATAGTGTTTTTTAACCATACTATAATAAAGTACTTGAATTAATTTGTTGTGGTAATTTTATAGTTGCTATAGTAATATAAAACAAATTACTTTTCTTTTAAGTTTTCTACAACTATAGGATATATTATACTACAATACACTACAGTTTACTGTAGTAAAAACTACAGTATTTATCACAGTTTATTAGTTCACTATAGTTAGTGTGCTGTAGCATTCATTAAAGTGTTGTAAATACTACAGTATAATACACTTTACTATAGTATGGTTCAAAAACACTATAGTGTTTACTATAGTATGGTTCAAAAACACTATAGTGTTTACTATAGTATGTGTTCAAAAACAGTATAGTGTTTACTATAGTATGGTTCACTACACTATAGTGTTCAGTGTTTACAAAAACACTATAGTACTATAGTATGGTTCAAAAACACTATAGTGTTTACTATAGTATGGTTCAAAAACACTATAGTGTTTACTATAGTATGGTTCAAAAACACTATAGTGTTTACTATAGTATGGTTCAAAAACACTATAGTGTTTACTATAGTATGGTTCAAAAACACTATAGTGTTTACTATAGTATGGTTCAAAAACAGTACTATAGTGGTTTACTATAGTTCAAAAACACTATAGTGTTTACTATAGTATGGTTCAAAAACACTATAGTGTTTACTATAGTATGGTTCAAAAACAGTATAGTGTTTACTATAGTATGGTTCAAAAACACTATAGTGTTTACTATAGTATGGTTCAAAAACACTATAGTGTTTACTGTAGTATGGTTCAAAAACAGTATAGTGTTTACTATAGTATGGTTCAAAAACAGTGTTTACTATAGTATGGTTCAAAAACAGTATAGTGTTTACTATAGTATGGTTCAAAAACACTATAGTGTTTACTATAGTATGGTTCAAAAACACTATAGTGTTTACTATAGTATGGTTCAAAAACAGTATAGTGTTTACTATAGTATGGTTCAAAAACAGTATAGTGTTTACTATAGTATGGTTCAAAAACACTATAGTGTTTACTATAGTATGGTTCAAAAACAGTATAGTGTTTACTATAGTATGGTTCAAAAACACTATAGTGTTTACTATAGTATGGTTCAAAAACAGTATAGTGTTTACTATAGTATGGTTCAAAAACAGTATAGTGTTTACTATAGTATGGTTCAAAAACAGTATAGTGTTTACTATAGTATGGTTCAAAAACACTATAGTGTTTACTATAGTATGGTTCAAAAACACTATAGTGTTTACTATAGTATGGTTCAAAAACAGTATAGTGTTTACTATAGTATGGTTCAAAAACACTATAGTGTTTACTATAGTATGGTTCAAAAACAGTATAGTGTTTACTATAGTATGGTTCAAAAACACTATAGTGTTTACTATAGTATGGTTCAAAAACACTATAGTGTTTACTATAGTATGGTTCAAAAACAGTATAGTGTTTACTATAGTATGGTTCAAAAACAGTATAGTGTTTACTATAGTATGGTTCAAAAACAGTATAGTGTTTACTATAGTATGGTTCAAAAACACTATAGTGTTTACTATAGTATGGTTCAAAAACACTATAGTGTTTACTATAGTATGGTTCAAAAACAGTATAGTGTTTACTATAGTATGGTTCAAAAACAGTATAGTGTTTACTATAGTATGGTTCAAAAACACTATAGTGTTTACTATAGTATGGTTCAAAAACAGTATAGTGTTTACTATAGTATGGTTCAAAAACAGTATAGTGTTTACTATAGTATGGTTCAAAAACAGTATAGTGTTTACTATAGTATGGTTCAAAAACAGTATAGTGTTTACTATAGTATGGTTCAAAAACACTATAGTGTTTACTATAGTATGGTTCAAAAACACTATAGTGTTTACTATAGTATGGTTCAAAAACACTATAGTGTTTACTATAGTATGGTTCAAAAACAGTATAGTGTTTACTATAGTATGGTTCAAAAACACTATAGTGTTTACTATAGTATGGTTCAAAAACAGTATAGTGTTTACTATAGTATGGTTCAAAAACACTATAGTGTTTACTATAGTATGGTTCAAAAACACTATAGTGTTTACTATAGTATGGTTCAAAAACAGTATAGTGTTTACTATAGTATGGTTCAAAAACACTATAGTGTTTACTATAGTATGGTTCAAAAACAGTATAGTGTTTACTATAGTATGGTTCAAAAACAGTATAGTGTTTACTATAGTATGGTTCAAAAACACTATAGTGTTTACTATAGTATGGTTCATATAGTGTTTACTATAGTATGGTTCAAAAACATAGTGTTTACTATAGTATGGTTCAAAAACAGTATAGTGTTTACTATAGTATGGTTCAAAAACAGTATAGTGTTTACTATAGTATGGTTCAAAAACAGTATAGTGTTTACTATAGTATGGTACTATAGTATGTATAGTGTTTACTATAGTATGGTTCAAAAACACTATAGTGTTTACTATAGTATGGTTCAAAAACAGTATAGTGTTTACTATAGTATGGTTCAAAAACACTATAGTGTTTATATAGTATGGTTTATAGTACTATAGTATGGTTCAAAAACAGTATAGTGTTTACTATAGTATGGTTCAAAAACAGTATAGTGTTTACTATAGTATGGTTCAAAAACTATAGTATGGTTCAAAAACAGTATAGTGTTTACTATAGTATGGTTCAAAAACA
>CM049861.1:29214803-29232303 GCA_027422415.1 Schizothorax lantsangensis | reverse complement strand
TCTTATTCCTCTAAACCAGTGGTTCTCAACCTTTTTTTCCTCCGGGCCGCACATGGTCCATTAAAGTGGATAGTCTCACGGGCCGCACGCATCTCATTTACATATTACGTCAACAATTCATGTGAACCAACCAGATTTATAATATTATTTATAGCTGAACACAAAAGAAGATATTATGATATCTAAACGATTGACATTTATTGAAATAAATAAATAATTCTACTCGCCTAATCAAAACACCTGACGCTGTCGGGAGCTGACCAATTTTGTGATAATCATCTGCTCAAAAGGAGTAACAGCACAATGAAGTTGTGATTGTAAGTTGCAGAAGACGCGCGCGGAAGCGTTACTTGACGCGCGACACTGCAGAAAGTGTGCGTTCACAAATGTAGCCTATGTTGATCCAAATATGGAAAGCATTTTCGAATTTAATAATCTGAGGTTCTCTCCAGAGATGTTTTGCCACATTTCTGTAATTAAGGATGATTGCTGCGTAGTAGTATGAGTGTTTCTTTTTACCTGAACATCTTCAAGTGAGTGGGGGGGCAAACCGAGAGTCCAGCACTCTCTTCACTGCTGATGCTGTGACTATTCTTGTTTGAATGCGTTCCTTCGCTGGCATTTTCCACATTTCGTTTTCCCCCTTAACAAATTTGTCCATTCTGATGCTCAGTTTTACAGAACTAATGGCTGCTGATGACTATTTGAATTGAATTCTGCCAAAGTGCGCACTTGTAAGTGTTCGTTAAATGCGTAACATTAATTACGTGAGTACATAGATCTGCTCATGTCTGAAAATAATATATTAAAAACAAAATTATTTTACATAAAAACATTATAGCTTATATTTATTTAGTTTTTTTTTTTTAATTAATGTAAAACCTAAAATGAATTGTAAAACTGAAAGTTATTTTTTAAATTGTGTTCAAACTGTAACATTCAGCATGGTGGGCCGCATTTGGATTCGTGACGAGCCGCGGGTTGAGAACCACTGAACGAAGACCCACTTCGGTGGTGCTGCGGGATTTCCAGGCTCTTTTCGAAACTGTCTGCTTGCTTGTAGTTATCTCTCTGTGTGCCTGTGACTTCAGTTCCTGCCAAGCGCTGGTGTTTTTTTTTTTTGTCATTTTTTTCCAAGTGCAGAATCGCCTCTATACCCATTTCTCCAGACCACAACATTAAATCACTGAACAAATGCGCAGTCTGAAAGTAAACGAGCTAGTTCTGCATTCACGTGTTTTTACATCATATATGAGGCGACAACATGATCCAGTCACAGTTACTGCATCTTTAAAAGCCATTTTAATGCTATTCCTTGATAAACTTTCCTATTGTGATTTTTACTTCTCTGTTTTAATATGTGTTTTACATCATGTTGGCTAACGTTATATGCAAAATGAAGAATTCTGTCAGTCACCTATTGATTGATTTTCCATTTCTGCATTGCTCCAGCCGATCTGATATTGAAATAAGCTATGCACTGGTTTATGAAGAGTGTATGCTCTTCCTTTTTTTCTGTTTAACACCACCTAAAATTAATTGATGATAACGTGAAGGCAAGCATACGACATAATCATGACCTATTTTTTGCAGAATTCTTGAGGATTTGACGGTGTGATTCAAAGATTAAGTATTTCAACTGTATGCTGTTATATAGACAAGCACTTTTTTGTGCCGTTTTTGGGGGGGTTCTAGCTTTTAGACTAGTCGACTAGTCGGATACAAAACTTCCGTTTAAACGACAGTCAAATTAGTCGTAGCGCACATCCCTAGTTTTTATATGCTGTGAACAGGGGTAACAATAAGCATCATCTATATAACATGTATATAGGTCGTAGACATTAGTGTTGCTTCAAAACAACATTCAGGTGTATTATAACATCAGATTTTCAGCTGCTGATTACAATCAATCCATTAGAAGATTAAATACGATCTCCTCCTTCTTAACGAGCTCATGAGAAATCAAATTTGCCTCGATCTTTTAGCATATAAGAGGTGTTTGTATCATTAAAACCTCCTGCAAGTTTCATAGCTTAAAACGTCCTCGTCATTATAAACAAAGCATGTATTTAATCAAGCTCCAGAAACGGCTTGTTTTGGATCTGAGGGGCAAGATGACGTCACGGGGGCACACACATTTGCATAAACACGCCTCCAGAGCGAGACATCGACCAATAGTGTTCTTCTCAGCATAGGCCCCGCCCACTAGCATTCACTCGCTAACGGCTAACACTTGATTGTGTTGCATCACGTCAGAAGTTAATCACTATCTTGTCTGCACTGGATACAGTAAACAGATATGAGTCTGTCGTCAGGACAAATGCAGTGAAAGATCGTTCACGTCTTTGTACAGATATCAGAAGGATCCCAGCGTAAGGAACGAGTGATAGTTTATTTTAAACGCGTCTCGGATCGTGTCGAGGATTTTGTTTTGTAATCGAGGCACAGAGTCATGAAGAGTCACAAAGAAACATCTGTTGAAAGATGAAGCGATACTAAATCTGACTGCAGCTGCATCACAAACCGTAAGGGAATGATTTCATAATGCTTTATCTGGAAATTACCGTTTTAAAACATGTAATAGCGAGGAGGTGTTGATACTGTTTCTTATGCAGTGACGTTAGCCAATCAGAACAGCGGCTGATTACTGAGAAGCCTTAAAGGACACGCCCCTTAAAGGGACAGTTCACTCAAAAATGAAAACTCTGTCATCATTTACTCATCCTCAAGTAGATCCAAACCTGTATGAATGTGTTTGTTCTGAACACAAAGGAAGATATTCTTGAAGAATGAGGGACACAGAGCAGTATTTTTCTCCTACTATTGAAGTCAATGGTGTCCCAAAACAGCCTGATTACACACTTTCTTCAAAATATCTTCCTTTGTGTTCAGAACAAACACATTCATACAGGTTTGGATCTACTTGAGGATGAGTAAGTTCATTTTTGGGTGTACTGTCTCTTTAAGAACAGCTCGTTTTAGAGAGAGGCTCAGAATGAGGGTCATTTTTCCACATATTTATTTGTTTTTTTGTGCATAAAACTTTATTAACATTATAAGTAAACCTCAAGGAACTTATTAAAATAATAAAAAAAATCAATGTCATGACCCCTTTAGAATTTGCTTCAGCACCATCCATTTGTTTTTGAAATTCACCTCAATATTTATATCCACTCCAGGCAGCATTTAGTCCAATAAAACGAAATATTAATAAAATGAACCATCTTCTGGTTTTAGGATGACAATACACTGTTTTCATTTCTTCCTTCAGTCAATTCAGTCAAGTTAGGGTGAAACACAAGAAAACAGTCCTTTATCAAAAACAATAAATTAACACGATTGCTTCTGAGACAGCTTCTCAACAATCTTTGAAAGGGTTTTTCAGAGAACTGCTTTGTCTGTGGTATAATCCCGTTGTCACTCTTTATAGACAGCACTTCCTGTTTATGTCCCGGTCGTTTGATACAATGTGGCGCTTCCTGGAGAACACGAGGAAATCCCCTCCGACAGAAATACCATCTGAAACCTGCCAGATTCACAACTCATTGGCTCTGCCACTGTGGCAGAGATGAGCTTCAGGAAACAGCACTGATGAAGAGGAGACAGGCTGATGACCTGCATGTCCTCGCTCTTCTAGCTCCTCTTGAAAGCATGAGGTCATTGTGCGCTCGTGTAAACGTGTGTTAAAGAGGCCGTTTCCCTCCTGATGTTTGCTGGAGTGTGTGTGTGTGTGTGAGCGCTGGTTTACAAACGCACGCTCATCCAGTCATTTGCATCATGGTTGGCTTTCAGTCATCCTGACCCATTTCCAGCGAACCGCATTACAGCATGAAAAAGCATCGTTTCCCAAAAGCATCGTTAGCCAACTATGATCACAAGTTCCAGCATAGTTCAACGATTCAGAACCATTTCAGCGTCACAAACTTACGAGGTGTGAACAACAGCTCTCGACCTGTGGTTAGAAGCATAGTTTCTTGTTAACAAGATATATGGGCTTAAATAGCAAGCTAACATGCAGTACTATCTGTATCTTCCATTCTATCTAAATATAAAATGCATTTTAATTATGTATTTTTGCGCGTCCATTGTAAGCACCATTTTTGAAGAGTGTGCATGTGCATAAATACCTAAGTGAACCCCGGAGTGTGACGTAAGAGGGATCCGGCGATGAATCAAACATCAAATATAGCACAATGACAGGGAACTAAATTTTTTAAATTAGTCAGTAGGTGCCATGTTCAATACAGCAGCATCTTAGAGATCTCTAATCAGTTAAATAGCAGAAGTTATTCCTCCACCACATGCGTGTGACGTCATTAACAACGGCCCTATGTTGCTGAACTAATGTGGTTGAAATGACGGAGATGCGACCGTGTTTGGGAAACAGTCATGACTAGCTAGTTCATTTCCAAAACAATGCATCGTACTATAGTGGTTAATCAGCGAGTTACGTCGTTGTTCGGGAAACTCACCCCTGATCATCAGCATCTTAAAGCCATAGTTCACCCAAAAATGTTGATTCGGGCATCATTAATGCTTCTCCAAACCTGTAGGACTTACAGTCTTCTGCTTGATATGAAAGAAGATATTTTGAGAGTGATTTTGTTGTCCATACAATAGACATCAGTGGTTATCAAAAGGGTTTCAATATCTTCTTTTGTGTTCAGCAGAAGAAAGAAGGTCATTGAAACAACGTGAGCGTTTATAAACCATGTCGTTTTTGAATAAACAGTCTCTTTAATTGGGAAGCGTCATATAACGCTGCTCGAAAAAATTAAGCATCAAAAGCTATGTTTCCATCACCCTGTTTTTATGCACATTAAGTATCGCATCAGAAACGAGTGATGGAAACACCAAATTTAGAATAAAAATCCCTAAATTTGCAAAAAAAATGTATGCTTGCTTGAGGTGGTTTTTGACTTGTGCGAAAAAGGGTTAATGTTAATAATGGGAGATGGAAACGCATTTGATGAATAAATTCATCACACAATGAATAAAATCAGGCACTATTTTTATTAATTTAGCTGTTGACCAAAACATATTCAAGTTACAGTTATATAATGGGCTTAAAGATGGGCTTAATATGGGCTTAAAGTACTCACTTAGAGCTTTAATTTGAGGTTATTCTCATCACAATTGGAGGAAAGGTTAAGGAATTACAGCTCTTTAATATGTATCTCCCTCCTTTTCCAAGGGAACATAAGTAATTGGACAATTGACAGATGATGTGGGCTATTCCTTCATTATTTCTACATCAGTTAAGCAGGTAAAAGGTCTGGAGTTGATTGCATTTGGAAGCTTTTGCTGTGAAACCACATCATACGGTCAAAGGATCTCTTCATACAAGAGAAACAGAGGATTGTTAGGCTTCAAGAACAACACAGATCCATCAGAGAGAGAGAGAGCAGGAACATTAGGAGCCAAATCAACAGTTTGGTTCATTCGGAGAAAACAAGAACATACTGATGAGCTCAGAAACATAGAAACACCTGGACGTCCACGGAGGACAACAGTGATGATGATCGGAGGATCCTCTCCATGGTGAAGAAAAACCCTTTCACAACATCCAGCCAAGAGAAGAGCACTCTCCAGGAGACACACGTGTCTACGATCAAGAGAAGACTTCACCAGAGGCTTCACCACAGGATAGATTAGACTTCACCAAAAACATCTGAAATAGCCAGAGCACTTCTGGAAGAGCATTCTTTGGATGCTGGAATTAAGATCAACTTGTACCAGAATGACTGGAAGAAGAAGGTCTGGAGAACAGCTGATGATCAAAGCACACAGCATCATCTGTGAATGTCTTCAGTGGCTCTGTGTTACTGCTGTTTAGTGATGATGAGACAGAAGACAGAAGCAGCCGGATCAGTTCTGAAGTGTATAGAGATATACTCTCTGCTCAGGAGTTTTTGAAGGTAAAACAGTGGATTATTCTGTAATGTCCGAGTCAATCTCCTGATCTCAACCCTGGTGTTCTCTGGCAAATACCAGTCGAGCTGCAGGGTGCTGAGCTGTGAGGTCACTTTACAGGACCTCTGGCCTCATGACACCCTCATTTGCTCAGACACATGCACACCAGTGTCCAGAGGCGGACAGTAACTAAGTACATTTACTTGAGTATTGTACTTAAGTACACTTTTTGAGTATCTGTACTTTACTTGAGCATTATTTTTTCTGGAAACTTATGACTTTAACTTCACTACATTTGAAAGACGAATATCGTACTTTTCACTCCGCTACATTTGTATCAAGGTCCTGGAAGTAGAAAGTTGTTACTGTAGCAGCTTTTGAAAGTCAGCGGGTGATTTGTTTCTTCTCTAAAACGTGACTTTCTTTTTTTTCAGACAGATTATCAGTAATCACTCTTCTAGGGTTACGTGAAGTGGTTTCCCAGCATTTTTGTGAACACTGACCAGTTGCAAATGTGATATTTATTTACAAAAATTTAATAAGAAGTTAATAATGTGGTATATATTAGACACAATATTGTCTGATTTTGCTAAATTGTGCACGTGAAAATATTAGCTATAAAGCCACAGAAGAACTATTTAGAGCGATTAGACCGCATTTTTGAAATTTTTGTTTTGATGTCAAATAATCTTGCTGTTTTGCGTTTTTGTTAAAGCAGTGTTGCTGTTGTAAAGTTATACAGCTACAGTTGTGTTGCTGGTGTTTTTCTTTTCTTCCTTATCACTCTGTATTTAGACAGTATGTACACTAGTCAGTGTATTCAGTAGGTGTAATGTATTATAAGTTGCTTCAGAGGTATTGCAAGTATTACATACGACGATTATAAAACGGTGCATTGACGTAAAGGAAATGTACTTTTCTTATGTACTTTTAAAAGCAAGTACTTCTGGGTCCTGTTTCCTAAAACAAGTTTTCCAAATAAGCCAGGTTTATTTCAGTTAGTCTTGATTTGGTTCAAAATAAGTCAGACTAACTGAAATAAGCCAGGCTTATTTGGTAAGCTTGTTTTATGAAACAGCCCCCTGTACTTTTACTGAAGTAAAAATCTGTCTTTACAACTTTCACTTGTAATAGAGTAATATTTGACCAGCAGGATCTGTACTTTCACTCAAGTAATGGAGTTTGGACTTTGTCCGCCTCTGGCAGGGTCGAGACACTTAATATTCAGTAACATCGTAACATTTCGTGCCACTGACTAGGGATGGCTCGATACCATAATTTTGGCTTCGGTACGATACCAGAATGTAATACCTCGGTATTGATACTAAATCGATACCATAGGTGACAAATAACCAGCCTCAAAGATAAGTGAATTAAAAACTATTTTATTAAAATAATAATAATAATAATAATAATATTAAATATCGTAATACCTTTGTATCAAACTGTAACAAAAAACCTACAGGGATCATAGGTTACATTATGATGTTGGAGAAATATATAACTTAAGTTGTAAATAAAAGTTGAAATTAAATCTTAATTTATGAATGACGCACTCACCTGTCGATCTCTTAATTCTCTGAAAAGATCAGGATGAGCAAGCGACAAATGCTTAAAAAGGTTTGATGTATTGCCTCCTGTGGCCATATTTAAGCCATATTTCACTTCTACTGTTCTCTTTATTTATTCATGTTGATAAGTGTGTTGATAAGAGTTTAATCTGTTTGATTCATCGTGTTGTTCTGTTGTCACATTTACCGGTTGCGCAACAATTTGGGAAGCACTGCCACCTACAGGTGCACTTCGCAATAGCAGCGTATGAAATACCGAATTGAGCAAAATTATGATATCGTACCGTTTGAATTTTTCCAGTATCGGTATACCGCGCATCCCTACCGCTGACACTATTTGATGAAAACAAAACTTAAACTGAATTGAATAATGACACTATTGTGTTTAGGGCTGTGACAATAAATCGATGCATCGCGAATCGAGAAATGATTCTGCATCGATTCTGAGATTTTCCAAATGCATCATGATTCTCTGTTGAATTGATTCTGAGTTTAGTGTTGAACAGCAGGTGGCGCTGCATGCTTCAGAAACACACGTACTCTGCTTGTTTCCAGATCCTCACACACTTCAACCTAAAATAATCATTCATAAAGTTCAAAAAGGTTGAAGCGAGGTACAAGGGTGTTCACAGTGGGCAGTGTTTACATTAATTCAATTCAAGTTTATTTGTACTTGTATTTTGTATTTGTTTATTTGTATATGTTTTACGATACAATCGTTGCAAAGCGCTATACAGGAAATTAAGTTTCTACAATATATTTATACATTGTAGAAACTTAATATATTAACTTATGGCAAAATTTGTTAATTCTGCATGTTGTTGGGGATCAGAGGTTGGCATCCTCTGAGGTCCTCTGAGGGGTCGGCATCATCTCTTCTCAGGTGTTTGGTCATCTCAGATCATTTAAGGGCTGGATCCAGACTGAAGCTTGTGTAATTCCTAGTTACCACGGGATGTTAATGTTCCATGGGAAACAGAGAAACATATAGAGACATAATTAGCGTAGCTGTTGTTCCATTCAAGCAAAAATTATTTGTTCAACCCAAGCTAAAGAATAATAATGTGCGTTTTGATCAGATATAACTGCAGTACAAGATTATGAGATGCATTATATGAATGCATTATGTGAATGCTTGGCTAAAGAGATGTGTCTTTAATCTAGATTTAAACAGAGAGAGTGTGTCTGAACCCCGAACGTTATCAGGAAGGCTATTCCAGAGTTTGGGAGCCAAATATGAAAAAGCTCTACCTCCTTTAGTGGACTTTGCTATTCTAGGTACTACCAAGAGTCCAGAGTTTTGCGACCTTAGGGAGCGTGATGGATTGATTAATGTTTACATTAATCTGGTCATAAAAGCATTCTGAGCCGAGGTGATATTACAGACTCAAGTGCTCTTCAGCGCTCTTCTTCATCAGTGTTTGAGTGTGTGGATAAAAACTAGATTAGAGCACCATCTGCTGTTAAAATATAAGCTCAGAATCCATTCAAGAATCACGATGCATCGACTAATTGTGTCGTTAGAGCTGCTTTACAGCAGAATTTGTTTCATGTTTGATGAAGTTTGCATCAATTCATCTTTTATTTTCCTGTTTCCTTTGAAACAAAGTGCTTTAGATATAAATGTGACTTGAGCAATGCAGAATCATTCACCACAGCGGCAGGAAGAAGTAAATGATTTTCTCTTTTGTTTAATATTGCTGGTTATCAATATATTATTGTGATGATAGACAGGCCGTTTACAGTGCTAATGCACTCAAGACACAGCTTCACTTCTATCCAGAGCAGAGTGATTGAGACACCGCTGTGCTGCTGTTTCTGTGTAAAGCGAGGGCGTGAGCTCTTCTGAAACCATGTTTTGTAAGAATGATGGAGAAACTGTTCATCATCTACCAGAAACTTCCCACAAATACACTACTTTCTTAAAGGGGTCATATGACGTTGCTAAAAAGAACAATATTTTGTGTATTTGGTGTAATGCAATGTGTTTATGTGGTTTAAGGTTCAAAAAACACATTATTTTCAACATACTGTACATTATTATTGCTCCGCATTTCTGAAACGCGAGTGTTTGCCAGAGTTGTGAGACTGCAGCTCAGAACGAACAGAGCGTTATCGTCTGCTGGTGTGGATGTTAATATAGTCACAGTTAGTGTGAACTGGTTTAAGAGCCTTGAGCTCACGCTGTGCTTCGATGCTGGATTTGGCTGGAATGCTTCCGAGTAGGGATGGGCGATATGGGCTTAAAAATATATCACGGTATTTCTGGTATTTATTGCGATAACGATATCAATGACGATAATTCCGGGAATCCTGTTTCTTTAGAGAAAAGTATTATCTTTCCTATTTTTACCCCAAATAGGCAGGGTGTTGTGAGCATTACCATAGTCTTTGGCATTACTGAGTACACACGTAATGTAATGAGTGTTTAATTCATACTGGACGCCAGAGGGCGCTCTTGAGCAGAAACTACATATGCATCACAGAAGTAATAGACTGACGACGCTCCATAAAGGTATCCAGTTATCGCTGAATAAAACGCACAACGCAGAAATTTTAACTGATGAAACTTGAAGACAATAAACATACGATTGCACAAAATAGGGTTTATCTGTGTTCTTCAATCTTATTTATAATGCAATGCTAATCGACATAGCCTTTATCACTGTATATAATACTATCATTCTGTGATATGAAACCACGTCTGGTCACAAAAATTATTATATCAAACACTCGACTATGTTATTAAGCTAATTTGGAGAAAAAGCATGTCAATAAATTATATCATTGTTGGACAACAGGTTAGTAAACAGACTCATACACATGCAAAACTGTATCGCACACATACTGTACTACATTTATTCAGACCGATGTTTTTGTGCAGAGTACACCAAACCAGTTACAGATTATAAAAGCAGCTCGAGCTCATCATTTAGCGATATACTCCTCCTCAGTTTCACGTCTGCCTTCAGTGATGTCGCACGCAGAAATATGTCAACAACTAGACTTTATCGTTATTATCGCGGGAAGACTAATTCTTATCGTGGGGAGAATATCGCAAACGATAAGATATCGCCCATCCCTACTTCCGAGTGTAGGCACATCCCAGCGTCATCACTGAGATCCGTGTGTGTTATTAGGCCCTTTCGCACCGCAGGAACCTTTTCATAGCACCCGAACTAATTGTGGAACTACCCACTTTTTGGCGTGTTCGCACCACGGGAACTAGGAACTGTTTTAGTCCTAGGAACTCCGTTTGGAGGAGCTAAATTAGCTCCTACTTCAGAGTAGCGTCTAAAACAGTTTGTGACGTAAGTGTACGCTGATTGGCTAAACGCGTACGAAAACCCCCTCACCCGCCATGATTTAAAACGCCGTGTAAACACATACTGTGTAAACATTGTATCAACTTATATTTCGCAAGAATGGAGAACAGCGATAGATGGACGGACGCTGAAGTGCTGGCACTTTTGAACAATTATGCAATCTTAGTCCTCCTTTCCGATCTTTCAATTGCTTGACGTATACGTCGACATTCCATGTTCATTATTGTGAAACCCGCGAGACACAACAAAAACACAGCGTCCTCATCCTCCTGTTGTTAACGTTGTTCTTCTTTGTCGTTGTTGAACGCCGCACAAACCGGCTAATTGTAGAACTATCCATTTTCGACCGGCTTACGTCACTTCCTAGTATCCGCTGTCGCTGCGAATGCAACCCTTTAAGTGGTACTGCGAAATAGTTCACGCAAAATCGTCCCAGTACTTTAGTACTGCACTTTTAGTTCTGGAACTAAAGCGGTGCGAAAGGGGCTATTGAGCCACAGTTTGAAGGAGAAAGTTTGTACTATGCAGACAGCAACACAAAACAGAAAACACCAACGTCTGTGAACGGGAGCACACCGATGGCGAACGTGACATCAACCGAAAGTGATGCAACTGACCTTTAATCACAGTCTGCGTGTCGTCACATCCGGCTCTGATTAGTAGCGTAAAGGAATTTCTGCTTGTATTATTGTATTATATTATATTATTGAAAGGCGTGCTCTGATTGGCCAGCTATCCGGTGCGTTGTGATTGGCCGAATACCTCAAGCGTGAGACGGAAATGTTACGCCCCTCACCGTATTGTTATGCGTGTCCCGGCTCGATGACACAAACATAATAAAACCCATTATAATCGAGGCATTTGTTGCATCCAGTGGGGACATAATTACTGATTATAATGACTTATACTGTCTTTTTACGCGTCGCGTTGCATTTTTGCATGACAGGGCAGCTCTTCTTCTGAAAATGCAAAATGTACATTTATTATTTATTATTACATTTGTTTGTCTCTCTGTGCCCATTTTGATGAAGCTAAATTCTCAATAAAACTGTTTTCATTGTTATATTTTACTGTTTCTGTTGTCAGACAACGGGATGAATATGAAATAGTGATTTCGGCTATACTTGCATGTTAAATTAGAGAAGTAACATAATATCTGTTTAACTGAATTAAAGCGCTGCTCCTCTCCGCCGCGTGAGACGCAGAGAGAGAGAGAGAGAGGTGTGTGCGTGATTTGAGCAGAGAGAGAGAGAGAGAGAGAGAGAGAGAGAGTGTATTTAGTGTATTTGAGCAGTTGTCAGTGTGTTCATAGAGAGAGAGAGAGAGAGAGAGAGAGAGAGAGGTGTGTGCGTGCGCTGGGAGAGAAACTGAGCAGATAGAGAGAGAGAGAGAGAGAGAGAGGTGTGCGTGCGCTGGGAGAGAAACTGAGCAGATGGAGAGAGAGAGAGAGAGAGAGAGAGGTGTGCGCGCTGAACAGAGCAGACGCAGAGAGAGAGAGAGAGAGAGAGAGAGGTGTGTGCGCGCGCTGGGAGAGCAAGACCTCGCGCGGCTGTACCGGTGATTCTCAGAAACTAGGTTTGTGCGCTTTTTTGAAGGGAAAAAAGTCGCTAAAGGGGTCTGCGATGTTGCTAAGTTGGCAACACTGTGCATCTCCATTTCTCCAACTACGGGTCGGGCCAGGGGTCAAACCGGAAATATGCGCTGCGTTAATCGCGTGTTAAAAAAATTAGTGCCGTTAAAAAGATTTTGCGTTAACGCATTAACTTTGACAGCACTACTAAATACAAATAAAAGGTGAACAATAATTTATTTGTGTTGTCCCCCCCCCCCCCCGAAAATATTATATAGTTTAATAGGAGGAGTTCATAGACTTGGCATATTAATTTTTCATAAGTTTGTAGGTACAGACATCTGTTGTGGGCTTTCTTGGCCATTTTTAATGAGGCTTTTTTTAAGTGTTCATATCGATATCAGAATTATATCGTATCGACCGAAATAAAAAAGTATATCGTGATATAAATTTTGGCCATATCGTCCAGCCCTAATCTACACAAATTATAGTGTTGACTACATTTGAAAAGGAGAAGAGCTCCTGTTTTGTATTCTGCATTTTTAATGTCAAGCTATATTCTCGTCTGTAGTGCTTTATACAATACAGATTCATTCAAAGCAAATAACTCTATTGTTGCAAAGTTATGAAGCGTCTGTCTTCAGCTTGAGCAGTAAAAGCTGGTGTGATCATTCAGATCTAGCTGAGTTCAGATCGTGTGTTAAAGGAGTGTAACGCTAACATGATGACGCACGCTTTCTCTTCCATTACAGATCATTTCTCAGAATCATTTCTCATTATGAAAATTTCTGTAACACTTTATAATAACTGCACGCTATGAATCATTAGTTAAGCATTAGTAATCCATCCTTTATAAAGCATTGTCTCAGCATTAGTAAGCAGTTTATAAATACAGCTATACATGTTTTGTTCCTGAGCATATCTATAATATTTAATAATTGTATTTTCATACTTTATTAATGATCAATTTATCATTTCTAAATGATTACGTTATTTACCAACCAGTTATTTAGGAGTGGTTCATAAGATCATTTAGAAAGTGTAAGTAAATGATTAATAAACTATTTAAATGTACATTTATAAATCTTATTATTTAGACACGTGATAATGCTTTATTAACACATATTCCTGCTGTAATTCATAATTAATCAGGTCGTTATAAAACATTTAGTAGTTGTCAGTCATATATTTGTGTGAGCTCATCTAAAGTGAGGAATATTTATATCTTATAAAGCATTTATAAAGCAGATTTAATTATCATCCAAACAGAAACGTTAAACAAACACAACACAGAGGGATACAGAACTCATAAATATTTATTCAAGATGCACAAAATTTATCTGTACAACTGTACACTTGATTAAAAAATGAAAATAAACCTCAAAAATACATATGTCTGAGTTGTGTATCCCTCTGTGTTGTGTTTGTTATGAAGATAACTGAGTCTTTAAATCTCTTTATAATAGATATGCTTATAAATCAAGAACAAGGCATTTATAGCTGTATTTATAAACTGCTTATTAATGCATATTAATGCTGGAACAATGCTTTATTAAGGATGAACTGACTATTTACTAATACCTACCTAATGATTCATAGCATGCAGTTATTATAAAGTGTTACCAAAACTTCTTATCACGATTATAGTGACCAAAATGATCACTTTATTGTTAAAATGTGCCAGAAATGTTCAAAAAAAATTATATTTAAAATCAACAAACAAATAAAATTATATATTTTGTTTGCATAAACACTAAAACAATAACATTATCAATGATGTCCGGATTTTTAAATGACAACATGACTGACAACAGTTTATCTAATAACGTGTGAAATTTTCAAATAAAATTTTGGAAAAGTTTCATAAGGTAAAACTCACATTTCAGCCTTTAAATAAAGAAAAGGGTTCAGTCAAAATGTGACTTGATTTATAAATGATTATATATGTATTTTATCTGCTCCATAAATAAATCTAGATATCTTATCTGAATTGTTTAAATGTGTAGAATCCACACAAGCTTGTTGTTCATCAACCGATCATAAATTACAGCAGGGCTTTGTTACGGTCCCACTTTCTAGTCTAGGGCCAGGAAAGAAGCGGGGAGAGAGTAGGGCTCTATGAAATCCATTTAATTTTTTCTCAAATTCCGTTTAATTTTTTTCTAAATTCATTTTTTTCCGTTTTAATTTTTCTGGACTCCTTTTTTAATGGTCAAATTAAATTTTATTCATCAAAAAGCATGTCTAATTAATTTAAAATCATGAAACTTATACAATTTAACATTAATTTATTAAAAGTGTAACACAAATGACATGTTTAGGGCCGTATGAATTTTCTTTTTTTTTCTCACCTTATGTTTTATTGTTACCAAATTCTGTGTTTTAGCACGTCTGATTATTTGAATGCATACAAACAATTTTATTTATTCTTGACAGTAGCATTATGAAATGTCACCCCCCCCCCCCCCCTCAAAAATTCAATTTGTTGTATTTATTCTTACAATTTTACTGTTATCAGATGAGCTTATGAAATGTCACCCCCCCCCCCCCTCAAAACATTCTGATGTTGTGCAGTGTGTAGTATTTAAATTTTGAATTGCAACCAACGTGATTCCCCCGCTCATCAGAGAAGCTACGGTGGCTGATAAGCATAAAACATTGATTTAAAGGTGCAGTGTGTAGTTTTTAGCGGCATCTAGCGGTTGAGTTTGTGAATTGCAACCAACGGCTCAGTCCCCCGCTCACCCCTCCCTTTAGAGAAGCTACGGTGGCCGATACAGGGCTAAGATGAGTCGTCTGAGACCGCAGAGAGCAATGAGGTTTCTTTACAAAGGTAAATTAAAGGAATTATATTTACTTAATTATTCAATAAACGATGTCATTGCGAATATTACTGTTACTTGTTCATCATTGTGTCAGTGTTTTTTCGCGAGAACAACATAGTGACGATACACTCTCTGTAGAGCAGTTTGTCCGTTAAGGGCTACTGTAGAAACATGATGGTGACTTCCATGTGAGGGGACCCACGGTATATGTAGTTATAAATCACTCATTCTAAGGTAATAAAAACATAACAGTTCATTAAGTAAGGTCATTATACTCCTCTGAAAACGTAGTTATGTATATTATATTGCATTTCTGTCTATAGATCATCCTAAATATTACACAGTGCACCTTTAATTTATATTTTAATTAATGAAAATTAAACATTTAAATTTTTGCCAAATGAATGCGATTTACTTAAAATTAAAAAATTAAAATTAAAATATTTTGTGATTATTTCTTAAAAAATAAAGTTGTATTATTTCTCAACAGTAGTAGTAGTATGACGTACATTCTAGTAAATAATAGTAATATAGCTATTTCTGACACAATGTCTTCAAGTTAAACAGGACTTTTATTTTGACGGGTTGCCGAGTAAAGTTCTGTGTGTATATGATATGACTAGTTTTACTCAAATGAAATGGTAAAATGCTGGTTTTGATCAGTTTTGGAGATATTGTTGATGTATTTATGTCTTCATTGAGACGTCAGACGCTCTGTGTATGTAGTAAACAAAACCCTGCTCCATTCACACAGAGACACATGCAGGATTCAGATTTACATCAGATACTAGTCCATATCACCATTTGATTTAAGACCTACTTTTGATTAATGCATCCAAACTTTGACAAACTCCGTCACATTAAACTGTATGTTTTTATGACTGGATTCCGTCTGTGTTTTCTGCATCACGGACATCATAGAGCTCAAAGAGAGCCAGGTCCCAGGACAAGCACAAATTACCACACCAGTTTAAAAGTAAAACATATACAAGTTTGATTTTAAATGAATCAGTGGGATACAAACATAAGGCTTCAGGAGGGGAAAAGGCCAAAATAACAAACTCTAACTGAGGGTTTGTGAAAATACCTGACCTAGCTTCAAAAGAAACGGAAATAAAAGACAAACTCTTCCCTTAATCCCTCTCTAGTTAAACATGAATTCTCAAATTAAAGGGCATCCTCCTCCCTACAAATGATCCCACAATAAAGAGCGCAAACACAGATAATCTTGAAGGTAACTCTACCCACACGGCACAATAGCATACAACTCTTACACTTTCCAGCTATTTAATGGCAACTGTTCACACAGAGCTATCATACTCACATAGAAGTTAGCAAACCTTCTTTAGTGTTCACACAACCCAACAAGTTACAACATACACATTGAACGTGACAAGTGACAAGATGACGGTCTCTCAGAGGAAAGCCTCAGTCTCTCTCCCCGTTTGGAAGTTTCTGGGTTTTTATATATAGTGCTCCACTCGCACCCTAACGAGCTGGAACACAGATCAGGTGGCACTCCAAAACCTGTGACGAGAAGCACAAAACAGAAAACATACAGAGAAAATACACATGCGTCCGTATGGACGTAACAGCATGCAGATCCGGTCTGTGTTTAGTCCAGACAACAAAATGCCTTTGAAACTTGTCTGAATGTGATGTCAGAATCTCTGACAGCAGGTGGCGCTCATATAATTATGGAGCAGCAGAAATACAGCTGTTTACCGTCCCTTAAACAACACTGCTTTATTAGCTATTACATGCAGCGAAGATCAAAACAAAATGCCTTTTGAATGCTTGTCTGAAGATGTCAGAATCTTCAGAGGAGCATTCATATAATTAATTAATATTTGTATAATTCCCTTATCACTCTTTTAAAACCTCACAGCTTTTCCGTCGTGTTTTCACACAACTGTTTAGTAACTACTCTGGATAGTATTTATTTATCCTCAGTTGTTCAAATCGCGGTAATCAAATATGGTTTTAATGATCATTAAAATATGAAACGATAAGACTAACCATGGGGCAGTGTTAATTTTGGCAGGTATTTTTGATTTAGTCTTAGACGAAAATGCTTAATAGTCTTATTAGTCTTTCATAGTTTTACTCTAGTTTTAGTCGACGAAAAGTCAAAGTCAACTTTTAGTCAAACTGCAGTTACCAACATTTATTTAACATCATTTGTTGGTTAACATTAAAGACACAGATAGGTATTTAATTAGGAACGCTGTCCCTTTAAGACAGAAGGTATGCATGTAATACTGACACACATTCTGGTGCTGACGCCATTGTTTC
>CM049861.1:29169803-29209803 GCA_027422415.1 Schizothorax lantsangensis | reverse complement strand
ACGTCACCTGTAGCATTTCTTTCCCCTGTTGGCAAAGGAATGGACCCGCCCTACTCTGCCTCTGATTGGCTAACCTTAATGTTGTTTCCCTCATCCAACCAATCATCTCACTCCTGAAGCCTAGCTTTTTTCTAACATTGTGTAACTTATCTCATTATATGCTTTAACATTAAGATTTGTACTCATAGAAATTACTAAAGTAGTCAAACCTGTTCATTTGAAGGGGTGCCAATACTTTTGGTAATATAGTGTATCTCATGAATTAAGTTTCTAGTTGCAATTGTTCAATAATAATTATTAATTTATGATAACACCTTGTTAGTTTGTACCTGCACTTGTTGATCAGTTAAAATATATATATAAAATGGAAAAGGTAAACAGTATTTTTTCTTTATTATATTCAAATTAACGCAGTACATTGTGTCCTGTTTTACAGACTTTTCTCAAACTGTAGCATACTAACGAATTACCAATACACTGCTTTAAAATATACAACCCAAATTCCGGAAATGTTGGGATGTTTTTTTAAATTTGAATAAAAATGAAAACTAAAAGACTTTCAAATCACATGAGCCACTGTTTTATTCACAATATAACATAGAGAACATAACAAATGTTTAAACTGAGAAATTTTACACTTTTATCCACTAAATGAGCTCATTTCAAATTTGATGCCTGCAACAGGTCTCAAAAAAGTTGGCATGGGGGCAACAAAGGGCTGAAAAAGCAAGAAATTTTGAAAAGATTCAGCTGGGAGAACATCTAGCAACTAATTAAGTTATTTGCCATCAGGTCTGTAACATGATTAGCTATAAAAGGGATGTCTTAGAGAGGTAGAGTCTCTCAGAAGTAAAGATGGGCAGAGACTCTCCAATCTGTGAAGAGTGCGTAAAAAGATTGTGGAATACTTTAAAAACAACGTTTCTCAACGTCATATTGCAAAGGCTTTGTAAATCTCATCATCTAAAGTGCATAACATCATCAAAAGATTCAGGGAAACTGGAGAAATCTCTGTGCGTAAGGGACAAGGCCGAAGACCTTTGTTGGATGCCCTCAGACGACACTGCATCAATCATCGGCATGATTCTGTCATTGACATTACTAAATGGGCTCAGGAATACTTCCAGAAACCACTGTCGGTAAACACAATCTGTGCCATCTGCAGATGCCAACTAAAGCTCTATCATGCAAAAAGGAAGCCATATGTGAACATGGTCCAGAAGCGCCGTCGTGTCCTGTGGGCCAAGGCTCATTTAAAATGGACTGTTTCAAAGTGTTCAGACGAGTCCAAATTTGACATTCTTGTTGGAAATCACGGATGCCGTGTCCTCCGGACTAAAGAGGAGGGAGACCTTCCAGGGTGTTATCAGCGTTCAGTTCAGAAGCCAGCATCTCTGATGGTATGGGGGTGTATAAGTGCATACGGTATGGGCAGCTTGCATGTTTTGGAAGGCACTATGAATGCTGAAAGGTATATAAAGGTTTTAGAGCAACATATGCTCCCCTCCAGAGGACGTGTATTTCAGCAGGACAATGCAAAACCACATACTGCAGCTATTACAACAGCATGGCTTCATAGTAGAAGAGTCCGGGTGCTGAATTGGCCTGCAGTCCAGATCTTTCACCTATAGAGAACATTTGGCGCATCATTAAACAAAAAATATGTCAAAGACGATCACAAACTCTTCAGCAGCTGGAAACCTATATCAGGCAAGAATGGGACCAAATTCCAACACCAAAACTCTGCTACACCATGATAAACATGCCCCCGTCCCAACTATTTTGAGTCCTGTAGCAGGCATCAAATTTGAAATGAGCTCATTTTGTGCATAAAATTGTAAAATTTCTCAGTTTAAACATTTGTTATGTTCTCTATGTTCTATTGTGAATAAAATATTGGCTCATGTGATTTGAAATTCTATTAGTTTTCATTTTATTCAAGTTTAAAAAACGTCCCAACATTTCCGGAATTCATGTTGTAATTGTTCAGAATGAGTAAAATGTAATGTAATGTGTAAATGTTCAATAATTAATTTAAAAATAAATATATTATATTATGTTTAAATATTATTATATTTATTTTTTAGTTTTACTGACAAATCTAAATTAACATTTCAAGTCATATTCATAATCATATTTTTGCTGAGATTGGAGTGATCTGATCTGTGTATTCTATGCAGTTTAATGGTGTCATCACGCAATAATATCACAACGTCATTTAGCAACTTTTAGCAACACATTGTCCTGCCTTTAGCAACTTTCCCTGAGAATGAGTTGCCAGCACTGTTCACTTCCTCTCTCACAAACACTGAGTCTCTATACAGCATGCTGTGCCTCTGCTTTAACCCTTGTGTGACCTTTTGGACATTTTTGTCCTTTTCAGTGTTTTTTTTATCATTTTGTCTGTGTTATTGCCAGCTGCATAAATTTTGGCACAGGTGTGTATTTGTTATTGGAATTTTACTATTTCACTTCCATTTCCTTTAATAAATCTGTTTTACACTAAATACACAAAATAGTTCCTCTCAGGACCTTTTGGACAAAAATGTCTCCATTGAAACCCATTAAAACTGATATTTTTAATCGCAGTGCCGTTTAACTGTAAAACAATGCAACTTTTGTTAATAGGCTTTCATTCTGTGGGCAAGGCTTCAAAATTAAATTTTTACTATTTTTTTACCAGATGGTGCCATTTTTTCATGTAAAGCAAATACTAGCTTTATTCTTGTGTTCTGCTTCTGGATATTATAGAGCCAATTGGATAAATAATGCAGCTATAATTATGTGTGTGTTGGTATGGATGTCTGAGTGTGGTTTGTATGTGTTGTGTGTGTGTTCTTGTAATATTTGAGAGAGAGAAACTCTACTGTAAATCACAAACAAATCAGCAGAGTTTTGCTGCATCTAATGGAGAAAATGTGGTACTGCGCCCAAACAATTTTTTTTTTGACATGGGACATTTTTGTCCACATGTACCTACAGTATGTGTAACTTTTTTAAATTGATGCACAAGGTTAAAGGATAGTTCACCCCAGGACATCCAAGATGTAGTGACTTTGTTTCTTCAGTAGAACACAAACGAAGGTTTTTAACTCGAATCGTTGCAGTCTGTCAGTCATATAATGGCAGTCAATGGGACTCACGGCTTTGAGAGACAAAAAACATACACAGACAAAACCTATTAAACCCTGCCGCTCGTGACGATACATCGAGGTCTAAAGACACAAACGCCAGATGTTGTGAACGCGCTCAGGACAGTTGGACCGTGCGGTGGATCAGAGGTAAACACTATATAAACACTGTTCAGTTTCTTGCACAGACGATCGTTTCGTGTCTTTAGACCTCGATGTATCGTCACGAGCCGCAGGGTTTAATATGGTTTTGTCTGTGTATGTTTTTTTGTCTCTCAAAGCCGTGAGTCCCATTGACTTCCATTATATGACTGACAGACTGCAACGGTTTGAGTTAAAAACCTTTGTTTGTGTTCTACTGAAGAAGAAACAAAGTCACTACATCTTGGATTCCCTGGGGGTAACAGATAAACATCACATTTACATTTTTGGGTGAACTATCCCTTTAAGACATCATTACGGCTGATCAACTCAGCATGAACAGTACTAGCAAAACTACTAAAACAACATGATAATATTAACCTAGTGAAAAATAAAAATACTTCAGTGTATTTGAAATACATTTATTATCATGCTAAGTATACTACAAATACATTTTCACATTTTATGTACTTAATAAAATGCCTGCAATTGTACTTTTAGTATATTAAACTGGTATACAACAAGTCTGCTAAATTGTAACAACTGATTTTGTGCTTAATGCACTTTAATTGTGCTGAAGTCCAATTAAAGTCATACTAGTAATATTTAATTGTGCTGAAGTCCAATTAGTCATATTAGTATATTTAATTGTGCTGGAAGAGAAACTATTGTAAGTATACTTCAGGTACACTTTAATATCTTGCATTTAAAGGCGTTATTATTCAAAAGATCATACAATCGTAATCAAAAGTGACATTAAAAACACATTTTAGGCTTATTAATAAGCAACGTGCATTGTGCACACTGCAAAAAATGGCTTATCTTATTTAGTATTTTTGTCTTGTTTCTAGTCAAAAAATCAAAAAAGTCTTAAATCAAGATACTTTTACTAGATAAGCAAAATGACGTAAGATATTTAGTCTTGTTTCCAGGGTGAAAACTAAATTAAGTGCATTCTTAGAGTATTTTACTTACCCCACTGGCAGATAATATTACTTGTTTTAAGCAAAATGCACTTAATTTAGTTTTTTTCTTATTGCTTATCTAGTAAAAGTATCTTAATTTAAGAATTTTTAGACTTTTGACTAGAAACAAGACAAAAATACTAAGTAAGATCAGCCATTTGTTGCAGCAGAAGTAATACTCCAAATAAAGTTGCATTAAAATTTCTATATCAGTAAGACTCGAGTTATCTGTCAGTAAATATGTTAATAGATTTGAACTATACTTAGTATGAAATAAGTGTATTTTAAACGTATTACTTTTTTGCTAGGGTATATTTTAAGTAACCATGCTGTCAATCAGCACTGACTGTCATTAACCGTGTGTGATTAACGTCATGAGGAGGAGAGATTACCTGGTCCTCTCGTCATCTTCATCACTGGAGGAAGAATACTCCGCAAGCTTCATTAACGGACTGAACGGAGACTTCAAACCCTTACAGAGGAACACAGCTTGAGATTAAAGACCAGCTCTGTTACTGTTAGTCACGTCAAAGCTAAACTTATTCAGACACATTTATCACATTATATCACGGTTTAGTCGCTATAGTTTAGAAAATGATCATAAAATATGACAAGAACTCCGAGTTCATCTTGATAATATCAGATAAGGTATGTAATGGATTCGGTTGAATAGCTGTCAGATGTTAAATATAAATAACACAATTAGATAAAACCAATTTAGCTCAAACAATCACCAAATGGCTTATCTTAGTATTTTTGTCTTGTTTCTAGTCAAAATATCAAAAAATTCACAAATTGTCTTTAAAAAAAAAACCAAGTGAATATTTTACTTACCCCACTGGCAGATAATTTTACTTGTTTTAAGCAAAATGCACTTAATTTAATTTAACAAGACTAAATATCTTAATATTATGACTAGAAACAAGACTAAAATACTAAGTAAGATAAGCTATTTTTGCATTGCAATGCTTTATTTTGTTCAGTCTGTGGTGTGAAAAGATCACATTAGCAATTAAAGAAAAACACTTCAGCAAAACATGCTCAGCTCAAAGTGTATGAATCATTTTGGATCACAAATTTCACTGTATGAAGAATTTTTGGGTGTAATATGTCACAGATATAATAATATTAGGTTACACTTTATTGAAGGTGTGTGCATAAGACTGACATGACACCTTCATAATCACGATATGACATGTTATGAATATGAAGGTTTTTTATGCATGTTTATGACAACTGTCATTAAGTGTAATTTGCTCGTTATGTAATTTTTAATGCACAGATGACATTATTTGACCTAACCCATAACAAAGACATCTCAAACAATGTCATATTTGCATTAAAAACGACATAACTGAGCGAATTACACTTAATGACATAAACATGCATAAAACCTCCTCATATTCATAACATGTGTCATATCGTGATTATGAAGGTGTCATGTCAGTCTTATGCACACACCTTCAATAAAGTGTAACCTAATATTTTGCTATTCTCACTTACATAAATGAACTATAGTGTCCTGCACCCACTAGTAAAATATATATATATCTGGTGTCTGATTAATTTTTGGTTTGAGTGTATATTTGATATTGAAATCAGCTGCTTCATAATCAGATCTACCTGGTTCTGCGGAGACGTCTGAGTGTTTCTGTTGGGATGAGCTGGACTGTCCAGCACACGGTGACCTGCACAAACAAGAGCGTCACACAAACACACATCTAAACACCTGAGCTGATTCTGAGGATCTCAGACCTGACTGTGTGCTGCTGCAGCTGGAGCTGAAGGACATCTTCACCGACGGACCATCACCACTGAACACATGAAGAAACAAACACACTGAGGATCATGAGACGAGTAACTCTGAGCTCAAACAGCACAAGCAGTGATGGCTCACCTGGACCCGTATCTGTGAGGACTCACCGCGTCTTTGAACTTCGACGCTGTGCGCTCTGGAATCTTGAGACAATGTTAAAAATCAAGAGATTATCATTCATTCTTGTTACAGTTTTTACATGTGTGTGTTTGTGTGTGCATGGCTTATTTATTAGGGCTGTCAAAAAAAAAAAAAAAAATCGAATATTTGTCGAATTTAAAATATAAATCCACATTTGAATGCAAAAACGTTGCATTTGAGTGTTAGGTGTGCATCAGGCTGCTTATCAGTGATGCACGAGATGTGATGACGATGAAGGTGGCTTTGCATTTTAATGCTTTTTTTTAGTCTATCCACTTGAAGCCACTGGATGCAGCGCTGCTGCGTTGTTCATTCAATATATTGTGGAAAAAGATGCAGAGATCAATGCAGAGAAGATGCTGTTCACATCAAAACTGAACCCAAGCCGTTCACACACAGTGTTGGGAGTAACACAAAAGTAATGCATTACAGTAACGGATTACTTTTTACTGTAACGCAGTAGTGTAAGGCATTACTAATACATTTTCAGTAATATTTTACCCTGTGCATGTTCAGTAACGCTTGCGTTACAACACTTTTAGCCCAAAATTGTATTGTTCAAAGAAAACAGCGAGACATTAACGAATCAAAAATGACGCAAGTAAGTTATATTTCCTGTTCGTGGTCAGTCTATAGCCGCGTGTGGTGTCCAAGTTTGTATATAAAGACTAAACAACGACAGCTTCTGATATATTTGTTTAGTGATTTACTTCCCTCTCTCTGGTGGAACGTTGTATTGTGTGGTTAGTCCAGTGAAGGCGTGTTTAGGGCAGGTTTTACAGGAGTGCCGCGAGGCTACTGGCCTGACCGTGGAAACACGGCATGATTTGGGCTCTGTGCTCGAGGTCCGAGGCTATTAGCCCCCCCCGGCTCACACTGGCCAGTGGAAAAAGTGGCTAATGAGTGAAGATGGCAGAAGAGTGTACATTCGCAAGATGCCTGGATAGCCTACAGTCATTATGCTACACCGTATCGCCCTCTACTGGATGTAAAATGCTCTGCAGTACATGTTGTCATTTTAGAATGTTAAGTTGTACTTCTGTAGTTATTTTGGAGAAAGTAACTCAAAAGTAATACAGGAGTCATGTAACGCATTACAGTTCTGAGACAGTGAAAAAAAAAATAATAAAACTGTTGATAACAATTCTGAGACAGTAATATTGTAAGGTCTCACACAAGAGAGCTGCATGTTTAGAAAGCATGTAAAATTAATGCAAGTTCAACTTTAAAAAAACACGTCTCGGGACTTTATGGCGGTTTTTCTGCATCTCATGTTTTTAAATGAAAAATACTCTTTGTGATTGGTTTCGGTACTTTGTATTAAACTATGCATACATGCATGATGCTGTTTGTTTTTTGTTTCTAATTGTTTAAGCAACTTAATTAATTATATATGGTTTATAAACATTATTTTAAAACATTATGCGCTTTTTTCAAAGATAGTCGTGTTATTGCTTTGTAGAAACATGCATTAGTAATATTTTGCTCGATGCGCCTCTTGTGGCCTCAGGAGAGAAGCCTAAAACTTTTTTCACCCTAACAGAATTTATGCCTTTTAAATTCGTATATGATTGATAATATTTAGAATTTAGTTTTTCAGCCATTTTGACAGACCTATTATTTCTTGGCATTTGTTCAGGCTCATAAAGCTGATTATTCTCCCCAGTTTCTCTTCATTGAACGCCTTTGACTTTCATTCAGTGTTTCTGTGGCATGCTCACATGTCTCTCTGTGTGCTAATCTGTTGTGAATGTGTGTGTCACATTAGAGGAAGGAAGGAAGGCACTCCCTCGGGGAGGGGAAGCTGTTTCGACCGCACTTTAGCAGCTGCCTCGTATACAGATGTTCCTGACACAGCAACACACTTATGACTTAGTTTTTCTCAGCTGTGGATGACTCTCATATTTTCTCTGAATTAGGGATGCACGATATTGGATTTTTGGGTAGTTTTGAACTACTTTACACTTACATAAAAATTAAGCATATGATACATTATACTTCTTGTGTACATAGCAGTGTTATTTAAGTATCATTGATATGCTATCATAATTTTGTTAATACTTTTGAATTAGATTAAAAAAAAAGTTTTTTAAGTTTTAGTATATTCGTTCTGTTTTGGTCTCTTTTTTTTGTTATTTTAATACTTAAACTACACAAAAATGAGAATTCACTAAAATGCATTACATAAGATTTTTTTTGAAACACAGAACAATATGCATTAGGGATGCACGATATTGGATTTTGCCGATATCCGATATGCCGATATTTTTCAACTCATTCTGGCCGATACCGATATATTTCCTTTTGTTTGGAAACAACACCAAGTCTCTCCTGTGCAGAAATTATAAGCAAAATATTTTGGTTATTTTGGTTAGTTTTTAACAAGAACTTATTTATTAGAATTAAATAACCAATAATGAAGGTTTTTTGACAGTGCATTGAAGCTTTGAAAATAACTATAAATAAACTATATATCAATCGCTGAATTTTTTCCCCAGAAAGATGTTAACCCTAACATTTTATTTTAAGATTTAACATTTGTAGATGTCTAAAACAAGAGTTGTAAAAATTCAGAAAATATTTTAGAGCTCATGATTTGTTTAAAAAATAAACATATTATTAGACATTAATTAATAAATCAGTATATATAAAATTATTTCAATTTGGTGTCATGTGATTATTTTTTTCATGCAAGCTATAGCTTCTGACCTTTAAATCAAAACATACTCATTATTTTATGACATCAATAACTGCTTTATTTAATCAGAAACACAATCTAAAAGTTATTTGTGTAGGCTATTTTACTTTAAATTTAATTATAAGTATTCCAACAGCGCCCCCTACAGATTAAACTCCTTACTGACCCGGAGGAGCTATTACTGTTGACTCTATCACACACCGAACACATTCTGTAGTGCTTCACAGATTAAATACAGAGATCATAACACTCAATTAATCATCATTCAGACAAAACTGTGCTTCAAGAATGAGCCACACTGCTGATCTAATCACTAGCACACATGTGAGTTACTGTATTCCTCTTATCGCCATTATCGGCGAGACATATCGGCAGATTTTTCATATCGGGACGATACCGATATTTACATTTAAAGCCATTATCGGCCGATTCCGATATCAGTCCGATAATATCGTGCATCCCTACTCTGAATACTGTAATGTGAAGGATCTGTAATGTAGAGTGTCGTATGATAAAGTAGAGTCTGAGTGTGAACAGAAGGGTCATGTGATCAAGTTTTCGGGGACGGACCTTGGGCGGCTGCTCATCAGGGCTGAAGAAGACTTCATCGAGCGCTGGAGACAGAGGAGCGGACGAGACGTCCGTCATGGAGCTGCTGTGATGAAGCTCTCGACCGGGACACACACTCATGCTCTGAAATCACACAGATCAACACACACATTCAGAAGGATACTACATGCACATACATTCAATGCTGGATCCTACATGCTTGTTTATGTCATTATAGCTGGAATCAGACCATAACTAGAAATAGTTAAGTAGCTATGATGTTTCTGAAATCAAATCTTTATGACAGGAAACACTGGCATCTAACAATGGCTTGGAATAAACCAGTTAATAAATAAAATAAAGCATATATAAACCCAAATAGGAAATAAAACAGTTATGGAATAAGCATGTGTCCTAAACTCTGGCATCTCATATTTTAGAGCAATTACTGCAATTTATGAAAGAAGTCTGTATGTGGATGTGTGTGTGATAAAAATTCAGATGTAACCCCCTTGCAATGTAATGTAAAGTAACTAATTATTTACATATTTGTTATCATTTTTTTTAACATTTCTTGGTCCCACTTTATATTAGGTGGCCTTAACTACTATGTACTTACATTGAAATTAATAATTTGATACAATGCACTTATTGTGTACATACATGTTTTTACATTGTACTAATATTTTTAAAAATACATATATGTAATTACATCTGTAATTACAATTACAATTACATTGTTGACCATCCCTTACACCTTAACCCACCCTTAAACCTACCCATACCAACCCTAACCTTACCCATATCCCACCTCAATAGCAGCAAAAGTGTTTTGCAATACAATATGACCACAATAAGTACATTTTTGATGCAAGTATATAGTAGTTAAGGCCACCTAATATAAAGTGTGACCCATTTGTTTTGTAATTAAATTACGTAACTTAGTTCCATGTAACTAGTTACTCCCCAGCACTGTTCATCCTACAGTAGAAGAGCTACAGTATGTTTCAGTGCATAAGATGTGATGTGATCTGATCGTACCGGCGGTTTGGCCGCTCTCTGCAGTGCTGGAGTACACGGACTGGAGTTGCTCCCTGACCCCAGACGAGACTGGACATGAGGAATCCTCACCGCTATATTGTTCAGATTGACCAGATGAGCCTCCAGAGACTCTAGTTTACCTGCCAGCTGAACGCCAGAGTTTCACATCATCATCATCATCATGAGTCAGGATGCTTTACGTTACATGTGTGACATGAGCGGTCGGTGTGTTTTACCCCGTCGTGCCGTGCGTCTCGAGGCTGGACTCCAGGAAGAGTGCACTGGGCTCTCCGGCTCTGCTGGACATCAGCACAGCATCAGCACCAAACAAACCCTGACCGGCTCAGTGCATCAGCCAGGCCTCATAATAATATCATAATAATATATATATATACACAGTATCTCACAGAAGTGAGTGTACAGCTTGTATAACAGTGTAAATTTGCTGTCCCCTCAAAATAACTCAACACACAGCCATTAATGTCTAAACCGCTGGCCACAAAAGTGAGTACACCCCTAAGTGAACATGTCCAAATTGGGCCCAAAGTGTCAATATTTTGTGTGGCCACCATTATTTTCCAGCACTGCCTTAACCCTCTTGGGCATGGAGTTCACCAGAGCTTCACAGGTTGCTACTGGAGTCCTCTTCCACTCCTCCATGTTAGAGACTTTGCACTCCTCCACCTTCCATTTGAGGATGCCCCACAGATGCTCAATAGGGTTTAGGTCTGGAGACATGCTTGGCCAGTCATCACCTTTACCCTCAGCTTCTTTAGCAAGGCAGTGGTCGTCTTGGAGGTGTGTTTGGGGTCATTATCATATTGGAATACTGCCCTGCGGCCCAGTCTCCAAAGGGAGGGGATCATGTACTGTGACATACTGAAGCAGAGCTTGTTGGCATTCATGGTTCCCTTAATGAACTGTAGCCCCAGTGCCGGCAGCACTCATGCAGCCCCAGACCATGACACTCCCACCACTATGCTTCGACTGTAGGCAAACACACTTGTCTTTGCACTCCTCACCTGGTTGCCACCACACACGCTTGACACCATCTGAACCAAATAAGTTTATCTTGGTCTCATCAGACCACAGGACATGGTTCCAGTAATCCATGTCCTTAGTTTGCTTGTCTTCAGCAAAATGTTGCGGGGTTTCTTGTGGCATCATCTTTGGAAGAGGCTTCCTTCTGGGACGACAGTCACGCAGACCAATTTGATGCAGTGTGCGGCGTATGGTCTGAGCACTGACAGGCTGACCCCCCCACCCCTTCAACCTCTGCAGCAATGCTGGCAGCACTCATACATCTATTTCCCAAACACAACCTCTGGATATGATGCTGAGCATGTGCACTCAACTTCTTTGGTCGACCATGGCGAGGCCTGTTCTGAGTGGAACCTGTCCTGTTAAACCGCTGTATGGTCTTGGCCACCGTGCTGCAGCTCAGCTTCAGGGTCTTGGTAATCTTCTTATAGCCTACGCCATCTTTATGTAGAGCAACAATTATTTTTTTCAGATCCTCAGAGAGTTCAGGTGCCATGTTGAACTTCCAGTGACCAGTATGAGAGAATGAGAGCGATAACACCAAATTTAACACACCTGCTCCCCATTCACACCTGAGACCTCGTAACACTAATGAGTCACATGACACCGGGGAGAGAAAATGGCTAATTGGGCCCAATTTGGACATGTTCACTTAGGGGTGTACTCACAATTGTGGCCAGCGGTTTAGACATTAATGGCTGTGTGTTGAGTTATTTTGAGGGGACAGCAAATTTACACTGTTATACAAGCTGTGCACTCACTACTTTACATTGTAGCAACGTGTAATTTCTTCAGTGTTGTCACATGAAAAGATATAATAAAATATTTACAGAAATGTGAGGGGTGTACTCACTTCTGTGAGATACTGTATATTATTTGTGCCGTCCATTGCTATGGTGCAAATAACGCTTCCTTTATAATCACTCAAAAAGCTGTCACTCAGTTAATCAAGATCTAACAAAGTTATGTGGTAATCAATTAAATTCTCAACGCTTCTAACTTAAAAGATAATTCTAACTGCTAATAAGCAGAAAATATAAAATAAGCATAAACAAGCAGATATGTCTGTGATTAACATTGCTCAATGCTGCAAATAAATAGAAACCAATCTCCTAGAGCGCAAATCTGCAAATGAAATGCCATTATTACAGCTTTAACCGGTGCTATTGATTTCGTTTGAGGATGCTTAGCACCATCTAGCACCTCCGTAGAACCGGGCCTGGCATCAGCAAATACATCAACACATACACTGACAACAAATACTGAGCTCAAATGTATTATATGTGACCCTGGAGCACAAAAGCAGTCATAAGTAACACAGGTATATTTGTAGCAATAGCCAACAATACATTGTATGAGTCAAAATTATCAATTTTCTTTTATGCAAAAAATCATTAGGATATTAAGTAAAGATCATGATCCATGACGATATTTTGTAAATTTTCTACCGTAAATATATCAAAACTTAATTTTTGATTAGTAATACGCATTGCTAAGAACTTCATTTGAACAACTTTAAAGGCGATTTTCTCAATATTTAGATTTTGTTGCACCCTCAGATTCCAGATTTTCAAATAGTTGTATCTCAGCCAAATATTGTCCTATCATAACAAACCATGCATCAATGGAAAGCTATTTATTCAGCTTTCAGATGATGTAGAAATCTCAATTTCGAAAAATTGACCCTTATGACTGGTTTTGTGCTCCAGGGTCACATATGAGAAAAAAGAGAGTGTGCAGTCAAATGTGTGTCTGGAAAAAACAGTGCTCTCTATACAAAAACACGTTCTGCAGTTAACCAACCATTAACCACTGCTGAGAAAGTTCCCTGGTTAGTGTACTACTGTCCCTACCTCAGACTAACATCTAAACATGACTGAGAAAGAGCAGCAGATTGTGTGTGTCTGAGTGAATCTCAACGGGATCAGTGTTAATGAAGCTCTTCACCTGCTCAGCAAACAGACTCACCGCCGCTGGTTCAGGATCAGTCCTGTGCTGTTCACCGTCTCTGGGCTGAAACACAGACACAAACACCAGCGCTCAACTTTAACAGTGCTGCTGGAAAAAACTAATCACCATAAAAATGCTGAATTAGCATATTTTCTGGAAAGCAAGTCACATGAATATAAGCCACACCTGGTCAAAACTGCATTGCTGAGAGAAACACTGATCATTTGCATCGGTGTGAGTCACATTTGATTATTATATTAAAAAATTACGTAAATTACCATTAAATAAAGCCAAACATTTACAAACATTCTAAACACTATACATGTATTTTAGTCCCTCTCAATCCACAGAAACACTTTAATGTTAACTGTATATAGAACAGGGATAAAAAATGTAAGTGCAAAATAAATAAATTATAATGGCATTCATATAAACAACACTTATTATAAACTCCAAACCTAAACAAATTTAACCCTGTTAGGCCTATCAGTTTTAGCTTGTCTAAAATAAAGATGCTCATGTTTGTTTGTTTTTTACATCTACACAACTAATAGGTCCTATTGTTTAGCCTTGCAATGCTATTGGATGCTAGATTGTAAAAACAGGCTTGTTTACCTGACCATAAACTCACAACCTGTGAACTTCCCCTGAAGCACATCATGTGTTACTGGACTGGATAAATATACATTCAAGTAAGTAAAATGCCATATTTTTTTTTTTTTCTGTGATTAGTAATATGTCTAGATCATGTAGGTATTGTTGAATGCATTGATCATTTTAGGTTTTGAGCTTGTTATGTCAGTGTTGTAATTTTACAACATTGGGTTAAAGGAATTGCAAAATTTGCATGAATGAATAATGCTTCTCACTTGTTCCATGCGAAAAAAAAATACTACTAGAGCATACTCTTTTTGATCATTCACAAGTTTTAAATGTCTTTTTTGTTACCATTTTGAGATTCAATCAAGATTTTATAAATTATTAAATAAGTTCAAGTTTAAGAACTTTCAAAATTTTAAAAGTATTTGTGTAGCAATATTTTAAACTATTTGAATCTTACATGTATAAAATGACCTGTTGCTTTTTCTGTGTTTACTCAAATATCTGCTTGAGGGACAGGTGATACATTTCTGAAATGTGGGGGTATTAGCATGATACGTAAAGGACACAATAAGCTCTCAGACAGTATTGTGTGGATTATGTGAATGGGTGAATTCTTTAAAATGTGAAAGTATGATTGGGAATAATTTGCATTGATATTTTTAGCCTGGAATTTTTTTTTTCCATTGTAGATGTGAATCCATTCCATTTGCACTTAGCGGATGTGAACTAGCGGCGAGTGGGAAATGAGCTATAGCCTATAACTACACTTGACAGGCCGTTACCTTCCCTAACAAGCACACTCACTGTGTTCACAGCTCAGATTCCCTGATCATCTCAGTCACAAACACACCCTGCTCAACTATACTCTCATTAAATGATCGTTAGCACACGCAAACCTGGAGAAATTAACCACAATTGTATTGCAGACAACATTTTGGTCAAACCCCTAAGTATCTCTGACCATTTCTTCATTATATTTAACGTACATCTTTCTACCTGTGTGCCACCACCCCCTCTACCGGATACTTTTAGATGAAACCTATGCTCCCTTCCACCCTCCTATCTTTCCTCTGTAGTGTCCTTCCCTCAATATAATTAAGTTAATATCACACGAAGAGTACCGATTTTTCTTCAAAAATAAGCATGATTACAAATGTGATATTGATTTTATACAACAGTTCAATAAACAATAAGTTTATTATTAAAAGACTTACGTTTTAGACACCATATGCCTGTTCGCAATATGGTATTGCTCTATTTCGCCAACAAAAAATTATTCCAAACACAGTCACAGCACCGTTTTGAGTCTCTGAGCAACATGACGGTGATTCGTTCCTGAATGAATCAATTGTTTAAATGATTCGGTTCAGTCACAATGACTCACTTATTAACAGTGACTCGCTGCAACCTACTGGCGATTTTAATTTCACATTCAAAGTATCTTTTCATTTAAAAATAATTTCAAATATCAGTATTCAATGTTTTATGTTTAAAATATCAAAACATTATGCATTTGTAACTGCAGGTTAAAGCACTCCGTGTCTCTCTGAGCTGCATTAAACAGTGTGTAAACACATCTAAACACATTCAGATGAAACTTCTGCAAAGATTAATTTTGTTGATACTGGTTTCATTTGTTTGGTAACAGCCTAAATGTCTTATTATTCTAATTGACTGATTAAATGTAACAATTTGACTCAAAAGATGCACACTTTTAGAAAAAAATGGCTTTATAAAGGTAAAATTGCCCATAAAAGTTAAAAACTCAATTTAAACTTATGAAAAGATTAATTTCTATCACTGATGTGAACTGACATCTGAATATCAAAAACTGCAGCTGTCCACGGTAGACAGATATCAGCACAATAACACACTCGGCAAAATATCATCTGATTATCGTTATCGAAAAAATCCCCCAAAAATATCGAGATATCTTTTTTTTTCAATATCGCACACCCCTATGCTCTACTTTAACTTCTTGTCTAGACGATCTATGTCCTCTCTCCTCCAGGCCAGCATAGGCTGCCCCTTCTAACCCCTGGCTATCCGATTTCAGGGGTGGCCATTCAACTGAGACTGCGCTACTGTCAGTCACTGAAGCCCTGTGGATTGCAAAAGCTGATTCCAAATCATCCGTTCTTATTCTGCTGGATCTATCTGCTGCTTTTGACACTGTTAGTCATCAGATCCTCCTGTCCACCCTCTCATCGCTGGGCATCACTGGGATTCCACTTCACTGGTTTGAATCCTATCTCACCGGTAGGTCTTTCAGGGTGGCCTGGGGAGGGGAGGTATCCAAAACACATCAACTGGTCACTGGGGTTCCTCAGGGATCCATTCTAGGACCCCTCCTCTTCTCCACATACACTACATCACTGGGACCCATCATACAGGCACATGGCTTCTCCTACCATTGCTACGCTGATGACACACAGCTCTATCTTTATTTTCAACCAGATGATCCAACGGTAGCTGCACGGATCTCAGGCTGCCTGGCGGACATCTCGGCATGGATGAAAGAAAACACCTACAGCTCAACCTGCAAAGACTGAGCTTCTTGTCTTCCCTGCCACTCCAACTCTACAGCATGACTTCACCATCAAGCTAGATTTCAGTTAGATTACCCCATCAAGTTCAGTCAGAATTCTAGGTGCAATCTTCGATGACCAGCTGACCTTCAAAGAGCACATTGCAAAGACTGCTCGATCTTGCAGGTTTGCACTACACAACATCAGAAAGATCCCTTCCTTACATGGCATGCAGCACAACTTCTTGTCCAGGCCCTTGTCGTTTCTAGGCTGGACTACTGCAATGCTCTTCTGGCTGGACTTCCATCAAACACAATCAACCTTACAAATGATTCAGAAGCAGCGGCACGACTGGTCTTCAATGAGCCCAAAAGAACCATGTTACACTCTCTTCATCTCATTGCACTGGCTACCAGTGGCAGCTCACATCAAGTTCAAGACACTGATGCTTGCATACAGAACGACCACGCTCAGCACTACTTCCACTCACTATTACGAATCTACATCCCCTCCAGAAGTCTGAGATTGCTAGTGAGCGACGCCTCGTGGTACCATCACAGAGAGGCTCAAAATCACTCTCCAGATCATTCTCGTTCACCGTTCCTGGATGGTGGAATACTCTTCACCCCTTTCGGAATGCTGGATCCCTGTCAATCTTCAAGCAACAACTGAAAACTCATCTCTTTCGACACTACCGGACTTCATCCTAAATTTTAAAAAGGCTTCTCTTTATATTCCTTCCCTTTCTAGCTTGTACTTATTTGATCAATGCCTGAAACTTGGTATTATGAGCACTTCCTGTGTCTGTTTGCCTCTTTAAGATGAATCGCTTGATGTAACACATATGAATAGTGCTGTCAAACGATTAACCGTGATTAATCGCATCAAAATAAAAGTTTTTGTTTACATAATGTGTAATACATAATATAAATACACACGCATACAGTATATATTTAGAAATATTTATATGTATTTGCATACATTCATATTATATATATAAATATATTTAATAAACAAAATAAAAAATCTTAAATATATACGTGCAAGTGTGTGTTTTTATATATATCACCTATGTCAGCTTGTTGATTGCTTTTCATATCATATTTGAATTCTACTGCCTTTAAAATTTGTTGTCTTTTACATTTACATTTAGTCATTTAGCAGATGCTTTATCCCAAAGCAACTTACAAATGAGGACAATAGAAGCCATCAAAACCAACTCAAAAGTGCTCTGACATACTCCTGGAGGATTTTAAAATAAAGGTGAATGTCAGGTCTGTTCATATCCTCACAGCAGGTCTCAGTCCTTGTGAAATAACCTTCACTAATCACTGTTTATTCTAGAATATAATTCATGTGTTTTAATGATCTGAAACATGCTGTGACTTATATAATGACACTAATGTCAAGCACACAAAGCCCAGACGAGTGCACTCATTCACACACACACACACGCACACACACACACATGCAGTGATGAATACATCTAAGAAGTGTAGACAAAAAATTATGTGACTGTTTGGCAAAAAGTCATAACTATTCAGGACTCATCAAGTGCTAACTGAAGTCATAAACTTGACCTGTTTCTTGTGGTTTCTTCTGGTTTTCTCGGTGAGGTCAGTCTCTTCCTGCCATATCATCTCCTGGAGCTCCGGCCACTGGAGTCCGGTCTGGTGTAAGAGCCGTTCCTGCTCCTTCACACACACACACAGCAAAACATCAGCACAGCTGTTCAGACTGAGAGCACTCTACTGCAGCTTCTCCTCGTGTCTAGACTTTCATCAGCTAACTGAATTCACCCTGGCATGCTGCTTAAATGGCGTTAGGCTGATTTTCCTCCACTGCTTCAACAATTTGTAAATGAAAGTGATAGTTTTGTAAAGAGATTCATATGTTGGCACAGTTTTGATTCATCTACAGAGTCAAGCACGAGCATTCAGACAAAAGCTTTGGAGAAAACACATCCAAATACTGGACTGATGGAGCACACATTCAAAGAGTTACACACACAGAACGAATGAGCGATTCATATTCCAGTAAAACACATAACATGACTCTGACACGTTTAAGATGCAGAGCAAACTAACACTAAAGTGATAAAGCCGGGTGCTGCAGAGTAAAACACAGAGCATCAGTGAAACATTAGCACTCATTTGATACATATATGTGTCCCTGGAGCACAAAAGCAGTCATAAGTAACACAGGTATATTGTAGCAATAGACAACAATACATTGTATGGGTCAAAATTATACATTTTTCTTTTATGCCAAAAATCATTATGGTATTAAGTAAAGATCATGTTCCATGAAGATATTTTGTAAGTTTCCTACAGTAAATATATCAAAACTTAATTCCTGATTAGTAATATGCAGTGCAAGACTTCATTTGAACAACTTTAAAGATGATTTTCTCAATATTTAGATTTTTTTGCACCCTCAGATTTTTCAATAGTTTGTTTTTTTATTATCTCAGCCAAATATTTCCTATCCTAACAAACCATACATCAATGGAAAGCTATTTATTCATCGTTCAGATGATGTATATATCTCTTGACTCTTATGACTGGTTTAGTGCTCCAGGGTCTGACGAGGGTCGATGCGTACGTCTTCGAGGCGGCGGCGCTCCTCCTGCTGCTGCTGGATCTCTTGTGGTCTGTCGGCCAGCAGCTGTCTCTTGTAGTTGTCCTGGTTGTGTGTTTGCTGGAGCAGGTGTGTTTGTGTGTTTGTCTCCTGCTGCAGACGCAGGAACTCCCGTCTCAACATGGACTTCCGGGAAGATTGACTATAGAGCTGTGTGAGCACAAACACAAGAGCCACGGTCAGTTCTCAAGCCATTGCTGTATGGAGACACGCTCGCTGACATTGCTCATCACACAGAGACACGAGCGAGCAGTTCATGCTTACATAACAACTTCACTTCATGAACCAGCTTCACTGGTTCACTGATCCAGATCTCACCTCTCAGGTTTAACATGCAATACAAACTGATTTATTGTCCTAATGCACTTTCACTTTCAAAGTTGGGCTGAAGATTATCGACATTATTTACCCATCGACAATAAAAAATTATTAGTAGTCATTTGATCTCATATGATTCATGTAAGAGCCTGCAATAATGCAGTTTGACCAGTGTGGCGCTGTAGAGCAAGACTGTAATTAGAGAGAACACACACTCACAACACTCTCACAGACTCACTTCACACATCACACAAAAACACACACACACAGACACTCACTCTCTCACACACACACACACACACACACCACACACACACACTCAACACACCACACACACTCACACTCACACAGTCACATTACACACAAACACCACACACACACACTCACTCTCACACACACTCACACACACACAACTCACACACTCAACTCACACAGACACACGCACACTCATCACAGCACACGCACACGCACACACTACTCATACACACACACAACAACATCACAACTCACAATCACACACTCACACTCACACTGACACACACACACACACAACTCACACAACACACACTCACACACAGCCGAACCTGAGCTGCTGAGCGGCGTTTGGATGATATATGTTAATATATGCTGCGCTTTCACTCAATACGAAAATATTACACAACAAAAAACTTGAAGCGGTGAGAAAGCAGCAGTTCAGAAAGCATCTGATTACAGCGATGTGATGTTTGCATGAGGCTATGCAGTAAAGTCCAGTCACATCACGTTTATTTATACAGTACTATATGCAATAGATAGCCTTAATTCAAGCAGCTTTACAGCATTAAACATGAAAAACCAGAGTCTGTGTCGCTTTCAGTTAGAATTACAAATTGATTTTCTGTTATAAAGCAGCTCTTCAGTTGGAGCTAGCTAATGATAAAATATTTTTTTTTTTAGTGCGAAAAAAATATTATTCTATTAATGTGATCGCTTGGTTTGCATGAGCTCAAAGCTTGACTAGCTCATTATGTTCTGATTATCATAACCCTATAAGGTTTTTAAATATAATGCTTTTTTGTGTTATCATGTTTTACATAGGGATCGCTATTACGATCTCCTGATTGAGTCTAGATCATCGATCAAAGACACAGACGAGGAAGACTCTTCCTCGTCTGTGTTTTTGATCGAGTGATTCTAGACTCATTCAGGAGATGCGTAATAGCGCCCCCTAGCGTATAACAGTGAGAACACAAAAAATCCTTATAGTTAAAATACCTTATAGGGTTATGATAATCAGAACAGTCCTGAGCTAGGTCAAGCTTTGAGCTCTGCAAACCAAGCGATCACGTTAATAAAATAATATTTTTTTCCCACTAATAAAAAAATATTTTATCATTAGCTAGCTCCACACTGGAGAGCTGCTTTATAACAGAAAATCAAGTTGTAATTCTAACTGAAAGCGACACTGACTCTGGTTTTTCATGTTTAATGCTGTAAAGCTGCTTGAATTAAGGCTATCTATTGCATAAAGTACTGTATAAATAAACGTGATGTGACTGGACTTTACTGCAGAGCTCATGCAAACATCACATCGCTGTAATCAGATGCTTTCTGAACTGCTGCTTTCTCACCGCTGTCAGTTTTTGTTGTGTTTATTTCGTTATTGAGAGGAAAGCGCAGCATATATTTACATATTCATCCAAACGCCGCTCAGCAGCTTCAGGTTCGGCTGTGTGTGTGTGTGTGTGTGTGTGTGTGTGTGTGTGTGTGTGTGTGTCTGTGTGAGTGTGAGTGTGTGAGTGTGAGTGTGTGTGTGTGTGTGTGTGTGTGTGTGTGCGTGTGCGTGTGTCTGTGTGAGTGTGCGTGTGTCTGTGTGAGTGTGAGTGTGTGAGTGTGTGTGTGTGTGTGTGTGTGTGAGAGTGTGTCTGTGTGTGTGTGTGTGTGTGTGTGTGTGTGAGTGTGAGTGTGTGTGTGTGTGTGAGTGTGTGTGTGTGTGTGTGTGTGTGTGTGTGTGTGAGAGAGTGAGTGTCTGTGTGTGTGTGTGTGTGTGTGAGTGTGTGAGTGTGTCTGTGAGAGTGTGTGTGAGTGTGTGTGTCTTCTCTGAATTACAGTCTTGCTCTACAGCGCCACACTGGTCAAACTGCATTATTGCAGGCTCTTACATGAGATCATATGAGATCAAATGACTACTAATAATTTTTTATTGTCGATGTGGTAAATAATGTCGATTAATCGTTTCAGCCCTACTTTGAAAGTGAAAGTGCATTAGGACAATAAATCAGTTTGTATTGCATGTTAAACCTGAGAGGTGAGATCTGGATCAGTGAACCAGTGAAGCTGGTTCATGAAGCTGAAGTTGTTATGTAAGCATGAACGGCCTCGCTCGTGTCTCTGTGTGATGAGCAGATGTCAGCGAGCGTGTCTCCATACAGCAGATGGCTTGAGAACTGACCGTGGCTCTTGTGTTTGTGCTCACACAGCTCTATAGTCAATCTTCCCGGAGAGTCCATGTTGAGACGGGAGTTCCTGCGTCTGCAGCAGGAGACAAACACACAAACACACCTGCTCCAGCAAACACACAACCAGGACAACTACAAGAGACAGCTGCTGGCCGACAGACACAAGAGGATCCAGCAGCAGCAGGAGGAGCGCCGCCGCCTCGAAGACGTACGCATCGACCCTCGTCAGACCCTGGAGCACAAAACCAGTCATAAGAGTCAAGAGATTTATACATCATCTGAACGATGAATAAATAGCTTTCCATTGATGTATGGTTTGTTAGGATAGGACAATATTTGGCTGAGATACAACTATTTGAAAATCTGAGGGTGCAAAAAAATCTAAATATTGAGAAAATCATCTTTAAAGTTGTTCAAATGAAGTCTTAGCAATGCATATTACTAATCAGGAATTAAGTTTTGATATATTTACTGTAGGAAACTTACAAAATATCTTCATGGAACATGATCTTTACTTAATACCATAATGATTTTTGGCATAAAAGAAAAATGTATAATTTTGACCCATACAATGTATTGTTGTCTATTGCTACAAATATACCTGTGTTACTTATGACTGCTTTTGTGCTCCAGGGTCACACATATATGTATCAAATGAGTGCTAATGTTTCACTGATGCTCTGTGTTTTACTCTGCAGCACCCGGCTTTATCACGTTTAGTGTTAGTTTGCTCTGCATCTTAAACGTGTCAGAGTCATGTTATGTGTTTTACTGGAATATGAATCGCTCATTCGTTCTGTGTGTGTAACTCTTTGAAGTGTGTGCTCCATCAGTCCAGTATTTGGATGTGTTTCTCCAAAGCTTTTGGTCTGAATGCTCGTGCTTGACTTCTGTAGATGAATCAAAACTGTGCCAACATATGAATCTCTTTACAAAACTATCACTTTCATTTACAAATTGTTGAAGCAGTGGAGGAAAATCAGCCTAACGCCATTTAAGCAGCATGCCAGGGTGAATTCAGTTAGCTGATGAAAGTCTAGACACGAGGAGAAGCTGCAGTAGAGTGCTCTCAGTCTGAACAGCTGTGCTGATGTTTTGCTGTGTGTGTGTGTGAAGGAGCAGGAACGGCTCTTACACCAGACCGGACTCCAGTGGCCGGAGCTCCAGGAGATGATATGGCAGGAAGAGACTGACCTCACCGAGAAAACCAGAAGAAACCACAAGAAACAGGTCAGAGTTTATGACTTCAGTTAGCACTTGGATGAGTCTGAATAGTTATGACTTTTTGCCAAACAGTCACATCATTTTTTGTCTACACTTCTTAGATGTATTCATCACTGCATGTGTGTGTGTGTGCGTGTGTGTGTGTGTGCGTGTGAGTGTGTGTGAGTGAGTGTGAGTGTGTGTGTGAGTGAGTGAGAGTGAGTCTGTGTCTGTGTGCGAGCGTGTGTGCGAGTGTGAGCGTGTGCGTGTGTGTGAGAGTGAGTGAGAGTGTGCGTGCGTGTGAGTGTGTGCGTGTGAGAGTGAGTGTGAGTGCGTGCGCGCGCGAGTGTGAGTGTGTGCGCGCGCGTGTGTGTGTGTGTGTGTGTGTGTGTGTGTGTGTGTGTGTGTGTGAATGAGCGCACTCGTCTTGGCTTTGTGTGCTTGACATTAGTGTCATTATATAAGTCACAGCATGTTTCAGATCATTAAAACACATGAATTATATTCTAGAATAAACAGTGATTAGTGAAGGTTATTTCACAAGGACTGAGACCTGCTGTGAGGATATGAACAGACCTGACATTCACCTTTATTTTAACAATCCTCCAGGAGTAATCCCACAGGAATGCTAACTGACACTTGTCACAGCACTTTTGTTGGTTTTGATGGCTTCTATTGTCCTCATTTGTAAGTTGCTTTGGATAAAAGCATCTGCTAAATGACTAAATGTAAATGTAAAAAGACAACAAATTTAAAGGCAGTAGAATTCAAATATGATATGAAAAGCAATCAACAAGCTGACATAGGTGATATATATAAATACACACACTTGCACGTATATATTTAAGATTTTTTTTATGTTTATTAAATATATTTATATATATAATATGAATGTATGCAAATACATATAAATATTTTCTAAATATATACTGTATGCGTGTGTATTTATATTATGTATTACACATTATGTAAACAAAAACTTTTATTTTGGATGCGATTAATCACGATTAATCGTTTGACAGCACTATTCATATGTGTTACATCAAGCGATTCATCTTAAAGAGGCAAACAGACACAGGAAGTGCTCATAATACCAAGTTTCAGGCATTGATCAAATAAGTACAAGCTAGAAAGGGAAGGAATAAATAAAGAGAAGCCTTTTTAAAATTTAGGATGAAGTCAAGTAGTGTCGAAAGAGATGAGTTTTCAGTTGTTGCTTGAAGATTGACAGGGATCCAGCATTCCGGATAGGGGTGGGAAGATTATTCCACCATCCAGGAATGGTGAATGAGAATGATTCTGGAGAGTGATTTTGAGCCTCTCTGTGATGGTACCACGAGGCGTCGCTCACTAGCAGATCTCAGACTTCTGGAGGGGATGTAGATTCGTAATAGTGAGTGGAAGTAGTGCTGAGCCTGTGGTCGTTCTGTATGCAAGCATCAGTGTCTTGAACTTGATGCGAGCTGCCACTGGTAGCCAGTGCAATGAGATGAAGAGAGGTGTAACATGGGTTCTTTTGGGCTCATTGAAGACCAGTCGTGCCGCTGCATTCTGAATCATTTGTAGAGGTTTGATTGTGTTTGATGGAAGTCCAGCCAGAAGAGCATTGCAGTAGTCCAGCCTAGAAACGACAAGGGCCTGGACAAGAAGTTGTGCTGCATGCCATGTAAGGAAGGGATCTTTCTGATGTTGTGTAGTGCAAACCTGCAAGATCGAGCAGTCTTTGCAATGTGCTCTTTGAAGGTCAGCTGGTCATCGAAGATTGCACCTAGATTTCTGACTGAACTTGATGGGGTAATCTAACTGAAATCTAGCTGGATGGTGAAATCATGCTGTAGAGTTGGAGTGGCAGGGAAGACAAGAAGCTCAGTCTTTGCCAGGTTGAGCTGTAGGTGATGTTCTTTCATCCATGCCGAGATGTCCGCCAGGCAGCCTGAGATCCGTGCAGCTACCGTTGGATCATCTGGTTGAAAATAAAGATAGAGCTGTGTGTCATCAGCGTAGCAATGGTTGGAGAAGCCATGTGCCTGTATGATGGGACCTAGTGATGTAGTGTATGTGGAGAAGAGGAGGGGTCCTAGAATGGATCCCTGAGGAACCCCAGTGACCAGTTGATGTGTTTTGGATACCTCCCCTCCCCAGGCCACCCTGAAAGACCTACCGGTGAGATAGGATTCAAACCAGTGAAGTGGAATCCCAGTGATGCCCAGCGATGAGAGGGTGGACAGGAGGATCTGATGACTAACAGTGTCAAAAGCAGCAGATAGATCCAGCAGAATAAGAACGGATGATTTGGAATCAGCTTTTGCAATCCACAGGGCTTCAGTGACTGACAGTAGCGCAGTCTCAGTTGAATGGCCACCCCTGAAATCGGATAGCCAGGGGTTAGAAGGGGCAGCCTATGCTGGCCTGGAGGAGAGAGGACATAGATCGTCTAGACAAGAAGTTAAAGTAGAGCATAGGGGTGTGCGATATTGAAAAAAAAGATATCTCGATATTTTGGGGGATTTTTTCGATAACGATAATCAGACGATATTTTGCCGAGTGTGTTATTGTGCTGATATCTGTCTACCGTTTACAGCTGCAGTTTTTGATATTCAGATGTCAGTTCACATCAGTGATAGAAATTAATCTTTTCATAAGTTTAAATTGATTTTTAACTTTTATGGGCAATTTTACCTTTAATAAAGCCATTTTTTTCTAAAAGTGTGCATCTTTTGAGTCAAATTGTTACATTTAATCAGTCAATTAGAATAATAAGACATTTAGGCTGTTACCAAACAAATGAAACCAGTATCAACAAAATTAATCTTTGCAGAAGTTTCATCTGAATGTGTTTAGATGTGTTTACACACTGTTTAATGCAGCTCAGAGAGACACGGAGTGCTTTAACCTGCACTTACAAATGCATAATGTTTTGATATTTTAAACATAAAACATTGAATACTGATATTTGAAATTATTTTTAAATGAAAAGATACTTTGAATGTGAAATTAAAATCGCCAGTAGGTTGCAGCGAGTCACTGTTAATAAGTGAGTCATTGTGACTGAACCGAATCATTTAAACAATTGATTCATTCAGGAACGAATCACCGTCATGTTGCTCAGAGACTCAAAACGGTGCTGTGACTGTGTTTGGAATAATTTTTTGTTGGCGAAATAGAGCAATACCATATTGCGAAACAGGCAATATGGTGTCTAAAACGTAAGTCTTTTAATATTAACTTATTGTTTATTGAACTGTTGTATAAAATCAATATCACATTTGTAATCATGCTTATTTTTGAAGAAAAATCGGTACTCTTCGTGTGATATTAACTATATGAAATGATATATATATATATATATATTGTATATGCCCCATATCTTGAATTTTGTGATCATGCTTAGTGCATTTTATTAGACTGAAAGAACACACTCTAAATGCGCACGCACTCTACTCTAGTCTTCATCAAGTAATGTAAGCGTGCACTCCGTAGGTGTTTTGTTTGTTTTTTGCAAAATACTCGATAATGTCAAATTACATATCGTTAAAACAACAATTACGATATTATCGCAGATGATATATATCGCACAACCCTAGTAGAGCATAAAGGGTCAGTTGCTGCATTCAAATACAGAGATGAGAAATGGGTAGGTGAGGGAAAGACACTACAGAGGAAAGATAGGAGGGTGGAAGGGAGCATAGGTTTCGTCTAAAAGTAGAGGGGGTGGTGGCACACAGGTAGAAAGATGTAGGTTAAATGTAATGAAGAAATGGTCAGAGATACTTAGGGGTTTGACCAAAATGTTGTCTGCAATACAATTGTGGTTAATTTCTCCAGGTTTGCGTGTGCTAACGATCATTTATTGAGAGTATAGTTGAGCAGGGTGTGTTTGTGACTGAGATGATCAGGGAATCTGAGCTCTGAACACAGTGAGTGTGCTTGTTAGGGAAGGTAATAGGCTATAGCTCATTTCCCACTCGCCGCTAGTTCACATCCGCTAAGTGCAAACGGAATGGATTCACATCTAAAATGGAAAAAAAAATTCCAGGCTAAAAATATCAATGCAAATTATTCCCAATCATGCTTTCACATTTTAAAGAATTCACCCATTCACATAATCCACACAATACTGTCTGAGAGCTTATTGTGTCCTTTACGTATCATGCTAATACCCCCACATTTCAGAAATGTATCACCTGTCCCTCAAGCAGATATTTGAGTAAACACAGAAAAAGCAACAGGTCATTTTATACATGTAAGATTCAAATAGTTTAAAATATTGCTACACAAATACTTTTAAAATTTTGAAAGTTCTTAAACTTGAACTTATTTAATAATTATAAAATCTTGATTGAATCTCAAAATGGTAACAAAAAAGACATTTAAAACTTGTGAATGATCAAAAAGAGTATGCTTCTAGTAGTATTTTTTTTCGCATGGAACAAGTGAGAAGCATTATTCATTCATGCAAATTTTGCAATTCCTTTAACCCAATGTTGTAAAATTACAACACTGACATAACAAGCTCAAAACCTAAAATGATCAATGCATTCAACAATACCTACATGATCTAGACATATTACTAATCACAGAAAAAAAAAAAAATATGGCATTTTACTTACTTGAATGTAGATTTATCCAGTCCAGTAACACATGATGTGCTTCAGGGGAAGTTCACAGGTTGTGAGTTTATGGTCAGGTAAACAAGCCTGTTTTTACAATCTAGCATCCAATAGCATTGCAAGGCTAAACAATAGGACCTATTAGTTGTGTAGATGTAAAAAACAAAAAAACATGAGCATCTTTATTTTAGACAAGCTAAAACTGATAGGCCTAACAGGGTTAAATTTGTTTAGGTTTGGAGTTTATAATAAGTGTTGTTTATATGAATGCCACTATAATTTATTTATTTTGCACTTACATTTTTTATCCCTGTTCTATATACAGTTAACATTAAAGTGTTTCTGTGGATTGAGAGGGACTAAAATACATGTATAGTGTTTAGAATGTTTGTAAATGTTTGGCTTTATTTAGTGGTAATTTACGTAATTTTTTAATATAATAATCAAATGTGACTCACACCGATGCAAATGATCAGTGTTTCTCTCAGCAATGCAGTTTTGACCAGGTGTGGCTTATATTCACGTGACTTGCTTTCCAGAAAATATGCTAATTCAGCATTTTTATGGTGATTAGTTTTTTCCAGCAGCACTGTTAAAGTTGAGCGCTGGTGTTTGTGTCTGTGTTTCAGCCCAGAGACGGTGAACAGCACAGGACTGATCCTGAACCAGCGGCGGTGAGTCTGTTTGCTGAGCAGGTGAAGAGCTTCATTAACACTGATCCCGTTGAGATTCACTCAGACACACACAATCTGCTGCTCTTTCTCAGTCATGTTTAGATGTTAGTCTGAGGTAGGGACAGTAGTACACTAACCAGGGAACTTTCTCAGCAGTGGTTAATGGTTGGTTAACTGCAGAACGTGTTTTTGTATAGAGAGCACTGTTTTTTTCCAGACACACATTTGACTGCACACTCTCTTTTTTCTCATATGTGACGCTGGAGCACAAAACCAGTCATAAGGGTCAATTTTTCGAAATTGAGATTTCTACATCATCTGAAAGCTGAATAAATAGCTTTCCATTGATGCATGGTTTGTTATGATAGGACAATATTTGGCTGAGATACAACTATTTGAAAATCTGGAATCTGAGGGTGCAACAAAATCTAAATATTGAGAAAATCGCCTTTAAAGTTGTTCAAATGAAGTTCTTAGCAATGCATATTACTAATCAAAAATTAAGTTTTGATATATTTACGGTAGGAAATTTACAAAATATCGTCATGGATCATGATCTTTACTTAATATCCTAATGATTTTTGGCATAAAAGAAAAATTGATAATTTTGACTCATACAATGTATTGTTGGCTATTGCTACAAATATACCTGTGTTACTTATGACTGCTTTTGTGCTCCAGGGTCACATATAATACATTTGAGCTCAGTATTTGTTGTCAGTGTATGTGTTGATGTATTTGCTGATGCCAGGCCCGGTTCTACGGAGGTGCTAGATGGTGCTAAGCATCCTCAAACGAAATCAATAGCACCGGTTAAAGCTGTAATAATGGCATTTCATTTGCAGATTTGCGCTCTAGGAGATCGGTTTCTATTTATTTGCAGCATTGAGCAATGTTAATCACAGACATATCTGCTTGTTTATGCTTATTTTATATTTTCTGCTTATTAGCAGTTAGAATTATCTTTTAAGTTAGAAGCGTTGAGAATTTAATTGATTACCACATAACTTTGTTAGATCTTGATTAACTGAGTGACAGCTTTTTGAGTGATTATAAAGGAAGCGTTATTTGCACCATAGCAATGGACGGCACAAATAATATACAGTATCTCACAGAAGTGAGTACACCCCTCACATTTCTGTAAATATTTTATAATACCTTTTCATGTGACAACACTGAAGAAATGACACTTTGCTACAATGTAAAGTAGTGAGTGCACAGCTTGTATAACAGTGTAAATTTGCTGTTCCCTCAAAATAACTCAACACACAGCCATTAATGTCTAAACCGCTGGCCACAAAAGTGAGTACACCCCTAAGTGAACATGTCCAAATTGGGCCCAATTAGCCATTTTCTCTCCCCGGTGTGATGTGACTCGTTAGTGTTACGAGGTCTCAGGTGTGAATGGGGAGCAGGTGTGTTAAATTTGGTGTTATCGCTCTCATTCTCTCATACTGGTCACTGGAAGTTCAACATGGCACCTGAACTCTCTGAGGATCTGAAAAAAATAATTGTTGCTCTACATAAAGATGGCGTAGGCTATAAGAAGATTACCAAGACCCTGAAGCTGAGCTGCAGCACGGTGGCCAAGACCATACAGCGGTTTAACAGGACAGGTTCCACTCAGAACAGGCCTCGCCATGGTCGACCAAAGAAGTTGAGTGCACATGCTTAGCATCATATCCAGAGGTTGTGTTTGGGAAATAGATGTATGAGTGCTGCCAGCATTGCTGCAGAGGTTGAAGGGGTGGGGGGTCAGCCTGTCAGTGCTCAGACCATACGCCGCACACTGCATCAAATTGGTCTGCGTGACTGTCGTCCCAGAAGGAAGCCTCTTCCAAAGATGATGCACAAGAAACCCCGCAGACATTTTGCTGAAGACAAGCAAACTAAGGACATGGATTACTGGAACCATGTCCTGTGGTCTGATGAGACCAAGATAAACTTATTTGGTTCAGATGGTGTCAAGCGTGTGTGGTGGCAACCAGGTGAGGAGTGCAAAGACAAGTGTGTTTTGCCTACAGTCGAAGCATAGTGGTGGGAGTGTCATGGTCTGGGGCTGCATGAGTGCTGCCGGCACTGGGGAGCTACAGTTCATTAAGGGAACCATGAATGCCAACAAGCTCTGCTTCAGTATGTCACAGTACATGATCCCCTCCCTTTGGAGACTGGGCCGCAGGGCAGTATTCCAATATGATAATGACCCCAAACACACCTCCAAGACGACCACTGCCTTGCTAAAGAAGCTGAGGGTAAAGGTGATGACTGGCCAAGCATGTCTCCAGACCTAAACCCTATTGAGCATCTGTGGGGCATCCTCAAATGGAAGGTGGAGGAGTGCAAGGTCTCTAACATCCACCAGCTCCGTGATGTCGTCATGGAGGAGTGGAAGAGGACTCCAGTAGCAATCTGTGAAGCTCTGGTGAACTCCATGCCCAAGAGGGTTAAGACACTGCTGGAAAATAATGGTGGCCACACAAAATATTGACACTTTGGGCCCAATTTGGACATGTTCACTTAGGGGTGTACTCACTTTTGTGGCCAGCGGTTTAGACATTAATGGCTGTGTGTTGAGTTATTTTGAGGGGAAAGCAAATTTACACTGTTATACATGCTGTACACGCACTACTTTACATTGTAGCAAAGTGTCATTTCTTCAGTGTTGTCACATGAAAATATATAATAAAATATTTACAAAAATGTGAGGGGTGTGCTCACTTCTGTGAGATACTGTATATATATATATATTATGATATTATTATGAGGCCTGGCTGATGCACTGAGCCGGTCAGGGTTTGTTTGGTGCTGATGCTGTGCTGATGTCCAGCAGAGCCGGAGAGCCCAGTGCACTCTTCCCGGAGACCAGCCTCGAGACGCACGGCACGACAGGGTAAAACACACCGACCGCTCGCTCATGTCACGCATGTAACGTAAAGCATCCTGACTCATGATGATAATGATGATGTGAAACTCTGGCGTTCAGCTGGCAGGTAAACTGGAGTCTCTGGAGGCTCATCTGGTCAATCTGAACAATATAGCGGTGAGGATTCCTCATGTCCAGTCTCGTCTGGGGTCAGGGAGCAACTCCAGTCCGTGTACTCCAGCGCTGCAGAGAGCGGCCAAACCGCCGGTACGATCAGATCACATCACATCTTATGCACTGAAACATACTGTAGCTCTAGGAGAAACTGGTTACATGGAACTAAGTTACGTAATTTAATTACAAAACAAATGGGTCACACTTTATATTAGGTGGCCTTAACTACTATATACTTGCATCAAAAATGTACTTATTGTGGTCATATTGTATTGCAAAACACTTTTGCTGCTATTGAGGTGGGATATGGGTAAGGTTAGGGTTGGTATGGGTAGGTTTAAGGGTGGGTTAAGGTGTAAGGGATGGTCAACAATGTAATTGTAATTGTAATTACAGATGTAATTACATATATGTATTTTTAAAAATATTAGTACAATGTAAAAACATGTATGTACACAATAAGTGCATTGTATCAAATGATTAATTTCAATGTAAGTACATAGTAGTTAAGGCCACCTAATATAAAGTGGGACCAAGAAATGTTAAAAAAAATGATAACAAATATGTAAATAATTAGTTACTTTACATTACATTGCAAGGGGGTTACATCTGAATTTTTATCACACACACATCCACATACAGACTTCTTTCATAAATTGCAGTAACTGCTCTAAAATATGAGATGCCAGAGTTTAGGACACATGCTTATTCCATAACTGTTTTATTTCCTATTTGGGTTTATATATGCTTTATTTTATTTTATTAACTGGTTTATTCCAAGCCATTGTTAGATGCCAGTGTTTCCTGTCATAAAGATTTGATTTCAGAAACATCATAGCTACTTAACTATTTCTAGTTATGGTCTGATTCCAGCTATAATGACATAAACAAGCATGTAGGATCCAGCATTGAATGTATGTGCATGTAGTATCCTTCTGAATGTGTGATGATCTGTGTGATTTCAGAGCATGAGTGTGTGTCCCGGTCGAGAGCTTCATCACAGCAGCTCCATGACGGACGTCTCGTCCGCTCCTCTGTCTCCAGCGCTCGATGAAGTCTTCTTCAGCCCTGATGAGCAGCCGCCCAAGGTCCGTCCCCGAAAACCTGATCACATGACCCTTCTGTTCACACTCAGACTCTACTTTATCATACGACACTCTACATTACAGATCCTTCACATTACAGTATTCAGAGTAGGGATGCACGATATTATCGGACTGATATCGGAATCGGCCGATAATGGCTTTAAATGTAAATATCGGTATCGTCCCGATATGAAAAATTATGCCGATATGTCTTGCCGATAAGAGGAATACAGTAACTCACATGTGTGCTAGTGATTAGATCAGCAGTGTGTGGCTCATTCTTGAAGCACAGTTTTGTCTGAATGATGATTATATTGAGTGTTATGATCTCTGTATTTAATCTGTGAAGCACTACAGAATGTGTTCGGTGTGTGATAGAGTCAACAGTAATAGCTCCTCCGGGTCAGTGAGGAGTTTAATCTGTAGGGGGCGCTGTTGGAATACTTATAATTAAATTTAAAGTAAAATAGCCTACACAAATAACATTTAGACTGTGTTTATGATTAAATAAAGCAGTTATTGATGTCATAAAATCATGAGTATGTTTTGATTTAAAGGTCAGAAGCTATAGCTTGCATGAAAAAAATAATCACATGACACCAAATTGAAATAATTTTATATATACTGATTTATTCATTAATGTCTAATAATATGTTTATTTTTTAAACAAATCATGAGCTCTAAAATATTTTCTGAATTTTTACAACTCTTGTTTTAGACATCTACAAATGTTAAATCTTAAAATAAAATGTTAGGGTTAACATCTTTCTGGGGAAAAAATGCAGCGATTGATATATAGTTTATTTATAGTTATTTTCAAAGCTTCAATGCACTGTCAAAAAACCTTCATTATTGGTTATTTAATTCTAATAAATAAGTTCTTGTTAAAAACTAACCAAAATAACCAAAATATTTTGCTTATAATTTCTGCACAGGAGAGACTTGGTGTTGTTTCCAAACAAAAGGAAATATATCGGTATCGGCCAAAATGAGTTGAAAAATATCGGCATATCGGATATCGGCAAAAATCCAATATCGTGCATCCCTAATGCATATTGTTCTGTGTTTCAAAAAAAATCTTATGTAATGCATTTTAGTGAATTCTCATTTTTGTGTAGTTTAAGTATTAAAATAACAACAACAAAAAGAGACCAAAACAGAACGAATATACTAAAACTTAAAAACTTTTTTTTTTTAATCTAATTCAAAAATATTAACAAAATTATGATAGCATATCAATGATACTTAAATAACACTGCTATGTACACAAGAAGTATAATGTATCATATGCTTAATTTTTATGTAAGTGTAAAGTAGTTCAAAACTACCCAAAAATCCAATATCGTGCATCCCTAATTCAGAGAAAATATGAGAGTCATCCACAGCTGAGAAAAACTAAGTCATAAGTGTGTTGCTGTGTCAGGAACATCTGTATACGAGGCAGCTGCTAAAGTGCGGTCGAAACAGCTTCCCCTCCCCGAGGGAGTGCCTTCCTTCCTTCCTCTAATGTGACACACACATTCACAACAGATTAGCACACAGAGATACATGTGAGCATGCCACAGAAACACTGAATGAAAGTCAAAGGCGTTCAATGAAGAGAACTGGGGGAGAATAATCAGCTTTATGAGCCTGAACAAATGCCAAGAAATAATAGGGCTGTCAAAATGGCTGAAAAACTAAATTCTAAATATTATCAATCATATACGAATTTAAAAGGCATAACTTCTGTTAGGGTGAAAAAAGTTTTAGGCTTCTCTCCTGAGGCCACAAGAGGCGCATCGAGCAAAATATTACTAATGCATGTTTCTACAAAGCAATAACACGACTATCTTTGAAAAAAGCGCATAATGTTTAAAATAATGTTTATAAACCATATATAATTAATTAAGTTGCTTAAACAATTAGAAACAAAACAGCATCATGCATGTATGCATAGTTTAATACAAAGTACCGAAACCAATCACAAAGAGTATTTTTCATTTAAAAACATGAGATGCAGAAAAACCGCCATAAAGTCCCGAGACGTGTTTTTTTAAAGTTGAACTTGCATTAATTTTACATGCTTTCTAAACATGCAGCTCTCTTGTGTGAGACCTTACAATATTACTGTCTCAGAATTGTTATCAACAGTTTTTTATTTTATTTTTTTCACTGTCTCAGAACTGTAATGCGTTACATGACTCCTGTATTACTTTTGAGTTACTTTCTCCAAAATAACTACAGAAGTACAACTTAACATTCTAAAATGACAACATGTACTGCAGAGCATTTTACATCCAGTAGAGGGCGATACGGTGTAGCATAATGACTGTAGGCTATCCAGGCATCTTGCGAATGTACACTCTTCTGCCATCTTCACTCATTAGCCACTTTTCCACTGGCCAGTGTGAGCCGGGGGGGGCTAATAGCCTCGGACCTCGAGCACAGAGCCCAAATCATGCCGTGTTTCCACGGTCAGGCCAGTAGCCTCGCGGCACTCCTGTAAAACCTGCCCTAAACACGCCTTCACTGGACTAACCACACAATACAACGTTCCACCAGAGAGAGGGAAATAAATCACTAAACAAATATATCAGAAGCTGTCGTTGTTTAGTCTTTATATACAAACTTGGACACCACACGCGGCTATAGACTGACCACGAACAGGAAATATAACTTACTTGCGTCATTTTTGATTCGTTAATGTCTCGCTGTTTTCTTTGAACAATACAATTTTGGGCTAAAAGTGTTGTAACGCAAGCGTTACTGAACATGCACAGGGTAAAATATTACTGAAAATGTATTAGTAATGCCTTACACTACTGCGTTACAGTAAAAAGTAATCCGTTACTGTAATGCATTACTTTTGTGTTACTCCCAACACTGTGTGTGAACGGCTTGGGTTCAGTTTTGATGTGAACAGCATCTTCTCTGCATTGATCTCTGCATCTTTTTCCACAATATATTGAATGAACAACGCAGCAGCGCTGCATCCAGTGGCTTCAAGTGGATAGACTAAAAAAAGCATTAAAATGCAACGCCACCTTCATCGTCATCACATCTCGTGCATCACTGATAAGCAGCCTGATGCACACCTAACACTCAAATGCAACGTTTTTGCATTCAAATGTGGATTTATATTTTAAATTCGACAAATATTCGATTTTTTTTTTTTTTTTTTTTTTTTGACAGCCCTAATAAATAAGCCATGCACACACAAACACACACATGTAAAAACTGTAACAAGAATGAATGATAATCTCTTGATTTTTAACATTGTCTCAAGATTCCAGAGCGCACAGCGTCGAAGTTCAAAGACGCGGTGAGTCCTCACAGATACGGGTCCAGGTGAGCCATCACTGCTTGTGCTGTTTGAGCTCAGAGTTACTCGTCTCATGATCCTCAGTGTGTTTGTTTCTTCATGTGTTCAGTGGTGATGGTCCGTCGGTGAAGATGTCCTTCAGCTCCAGCTGCAGCAGCACACAGTCAGGTCTGAGATCCTCAGAATCAGCTCAGGTGTTTAGATGTGTGTTTGTGTGACGCTCTTGTTTGTGCAGGTCACCGTGTGCTGGACAGTCCAGCTCATCCCAACAGAAACACTCAGACGTCTCCGCAGAACCAGGTAGATCTGATCATGAAGCAGCTGATTTCATTTTCAATATCAAATATACACTCAAACCAAAAATTAATCAGACACCAGATATATATATATTTTACTAGTGGGTGCAGGACACTATAGTTCATTTATGTAAGTGAGAATAGCAAAATATTAGGTTACACTTTATTGAAGGTGTGTGCATAAGACTGACATGACACCTTCATAATCATGATATGACACATGTTATGAATATGAGGAGGTTTTATGCATGTTTATGTCATTAAGTGTAATTCGCTCAGTTATGTCGTTTTTAATGCAAATATGACATTGTTTGAGATGTCTTTGTTATGGGTTAGGTCAAATAATGTCATCTGTGCATTAAAAATTACATAACTGAGCAAATTACCCTTAATGACAGTTGTCATAAACATGCATAAAAAACCTTCATATTCATAACATGTGTCATATCGTGATTATGAAGGTGTCATGTCAGTCTTATGCACACACCTTCAATAAAGTGTAACCTAATATTATTATATCTGTGACATATTACACCCAAAAATTCTTCATACAGTGAAATTTGTGATCCAAAATGATTCATACACTTTGAGCTGAGCATGTTTTGCTGAAGTGTTTTTCTTTAATTGCTAATATGATCTTTTCACACCACAGACTGAACAAAATAAAGCATTGCAATGCAAAAATAGCTTATCTTACTTAGTATTTTTGTCTTGTTTCTAGTCATAATATTAAGATATTTAGTCTTGTTAAATTAAATTAAGTGCATTTTGCTTAAACAAGTAAAATTATCTGCCAGTGAGGTAAGTAAAATATTCACTTGAGGTTTTTTTTAAAGACAAATTTTGAATTTTTTGATATTTTGACTAGAAACAAGACAAAAATACTAAGATAAGCCATTTGGTGATTGTTTGAGCTAAATTGGTTTTATCTAATTGTGTTATTTATATTTAACATCTGACAGCTATTCAACCCAATCCATTACATACCTTATCTGATATTATCAAGATGAACTCGGAGTTCTTGTCATATTTTATGATCATTTTCTAAACTATAGCGACTAAACCGTGATATAATGTGATAAATGTGTCTGAATAAGTTTAGCTTTGACGTGACTAACAGTAACAGAGCGCTGGTCTTTAATCTCAAGCTGTGTTCCTCTGTAAGGGTTTGAAGTCTCCGTTCAGTCCGTTAATGAAGCTTGCGGAGTATTCTTCCTCCAGTGATGAAGATGACGAGAGGACCAGGTAATCTCTCCTCCTCATGACGTTAATCACACACGGTTAATGACAGTCAGTGCTGATTGACAGCATGGTTACTTAAAATATACCCTAGCAAAAAAGTAATACGTTTAAAATACACTTATTTCATACTAAGTATAGTTCAAATCTATTAACATATTTACTGACAGATAACTCGAGTCTTACTGATATAGAAATTTTAATGCAACTTTATTTGGAGTATTACTTCTGCACTGCAACAAATGGCTGATCTTACTTAGTATTTTTATCTTGTTTCTAGTCAAAAGTCTAAAAATTCTTAAATTAAGATACTTTTACTAGATAAGCAATAAGAAAAAAACTAAATTAAGTGCATTTTGCTTAAAACAAGTAATATTATCTGCCAGTGGGGTAAGTAAAATACTCTAAGAATGCACTTAATTTAGTTTTCACCCTGGAAACAAGACTAAATATCTTACGTCATTTTGCTTATCTAGTAAAAGTATCTTGATTTAAGACTTTTTTGATTTTTGACTAGAAACAAGACAAAAATACTAAATAAGATAAGCCATTTTTTGCAGTGTGCACAATGCACGTTGCTTATTAATAAGCCTAAAATGTGTTTTAATGTCACTTTTGATTACGATTGTATGATCTTTTGAATAATATCGCCCTTTAAATGCAAGATATTTAAAGTGTACCTGAAGTATACTTACAATAGTTCCTCTTCAGCACAATTAAATATACTAAGTATGACTTTAATTGGACTTCAGCACAATTAAATATACTAAGTATGACTTTAATTGGACTTCAGCACAATTAAAGTGCATTAAGCACAAAATCAGTTGTTACAATTTAGCAGACTTGTTGTATACCAGTTTAATATACTAAAAGTACAATTGCAGGGCATTTTATTAAGTACATAAATGTGAAAATGTATTTGTAGTATACTTAGCATGAAATAAATGTATTTCAAATACACTGAAGTATTTTTATTTTTCACTAGGGTAATATATCTGTTGTTTTAGTAGTTTTGCTAGTACTGTTCATGCTGAGTTGATCAGCCGTAATGATGTCTTAAAGGGATAGTTCACCCAAAAATGTAAATGTGATGTTTATCTGTTACCCCCAGGGAATCCAAGATGTAGTGACTTTGTTTCTTCAGTAGAACACAAACAAAGGTTTTTAACTCAAACCGTTGCAGTCTGTCAGTCATATAATGGCAGTCAATGGGACTCACGGCTTTGAGAGACAAAAAAACATACACAGACAAAACCATATTAAACCCTGCGGCTCGTGACGATACATCGAAGTCTAAAGACACGAAACGATCGGTCTGTGCAAGAAACTGAACAGTGTTTATATAGTGTTTACCTCTGATCCACCGCACGGTCCAACTATCCTGAGCGCGTTCACAACATCTGGCGTTTCGTGTCTTTAGACCTCAATGTATCGTCACGAGCTGCAGGGTTTAATTTGGTTTTGTCTGTGTATGTTTTTTTGTCTCTCAAAGCCGTGAGTCCCATTGACTGCCATTATATGACTGACAGACTGCAACGGTTCGAGTTAAAAACCTTCGTTTGTGTTCTACTGAAGAAACAAAGTCACTACATCTTGGATGTCCTGGGGTGAACTATCCCTTTAACCCTTGTGCATCAATTTAAAAAAGTTACACATACTGTAGGTACATAGTGGACAAAAATGTCCATGTCAAAAAAAAAATTGTTTGGGTGCAGTACCACATTTTCTCCATTAGATGCAGCAAAACTGCTGGCGCTCACAGTGCTTGGATTTGTGATTTACAGTAGAGTTCATCTCTCAAATATTACAAGAACATGCATGTACTCAAACACACAATTTTTTTTATGACACACATACAAACCACACTCTGACATCCATACCAACACACACACACACACACACACTGACATCCATACCAACACACACACACACACAATTATAGCTGAATTATTTATCCAATTGTCTCTATAATATCCAGAAGCAGAAAACAAGAATAAAACGCATTTGCTTTATAGACCAAACCTGAAAAAAATACCATCATCTGGTAAAAAATAGTAAAAAATTACATTTTGAAGCCTTGCCAACAGAATGAAAGCCTATTAACAAAAATTGCATCATTTTACAGTTAAACAGCACTACGATTAAAAATAGCAGTTTTAATGGGTTTCAATGGGGATGTTTTTGTCCAAACAGTGCTGAGTGGTTCACTTTTTTGTATCTAGTGCAAAATAAATTTATTAAAGGAAATGAGGGTGGAATATTAAAATACACACCTGAGCCAAAATTTATGCAGTTAGCATTAACACAGGCAAAACTATCAAAAAAACAAAACTAAAATGGACAAAAATATTCAAAAGGTTGCACAAGGGTTAAAGAGACAGTTGACCTAAACGGAGCCCTCTGTGCTGTTGCTCCATGAAGCTCTGATATCAGAGGAATGCTGATGTGATGGAAGTGAATGTGAAAGCACACATATGGCCGAGGTTTCTCGAGGCAGTGAAGACGTCACGGCTCCGTCTCTAACACACAGCTTTACTTCACATTTATCCAAA
>CM049861.1:29147303-29164803 GCA_027422415.1 Schizothorax lantsangensis | reverse complement strand
CGAGCGAGCGTGTGTGTGTGTGTTTGTGTGAGTGTGTGTGAGCGAGCGAGCGTGTGTGTGTGTGTGTGTGTTTTCTTCAAAACTACTCATAACTTTTCTAATTCAGTTATGAAAAGGTAGATTGGTCTTATTTGTATTAGAAAAGTAAGACTGATTACCCCTTGGCAGCTGGTTAAACTAATTCTTAAGACACAGTCTTAACACGGTGGCTAAGTTTATGCAACTGGCCCCTGGTGTCAGGATTATGGACTGTTTTGTGATTGTTTTCCTCCCAATGTGCTCTTGGACCTAGTTTTCCCTCGTGTGTGTCATGCCCATATTTGGTTTTGTTCCTGGTCTCGTTTAGTCTGATTATCATTCTGTGCACCTGTGTTCCTCCTAATTTCTCGTTATGTCATGTATTTAAGTCCTGGTCTGTGCATTCTGTCTCTGTTGGGTCTACATGTTGTGTACGTGTGTCATCTTCCCTTCCTGGTGTGGATTTACCCTGCTTTGTGGAATTATTAAAGACAGTTTTGCTTATCCTCGTCTCCATCGTTCCTTCTGGCAGCGTATCGTGACAGAAGACCCGACCTAAAAACAGTTTACTGCGTGTTTTCCCCTCCGTTTATTTTCTGTTTTTTATCTAGTGCTTTTTTTCCATTGTGTTCTATGGATCCCCTCGCCGCAAGGTTCACCTCCCTCAAAGACCTTTCCCTTTTGGAGTATGCGGTTGAGTTCAGCCAGCTCGCCATTTTAACGGTGTTCGACAACGCTGCGCTGAACTCACTGTTCTGGATCGGGGCAAACTACTACCGCCCCGTCGACCTCCCAGACACCACCGGACTGAGCTGGAGGGAATCTATCATATGGTGTCGGGAGAGCATTTATCTCCGATCCACAACAAAGCCAGACCCAGTGCCCAGCCCACCATCTCCTCGCTGCGCGGAGCGCAAGCCCGAGCCCACCGCTGACGGAGAGCCAGAGCCCATCGCGACCGTTGAGCCATTGCTTAGGCTACAACGCCCACCACGAGGGAGAGCATGGAGAGGAGCTCCGCCCCCTGCACCGTGGCTGAGGGTGAGCTAATTATGGATCTGGGACGGTGTATCTCCGAAGGAGAGAAGGCTCCCGTTCCTGAGTTTAGCCCAGAGAGGGCTCCTGTTCCCCCATCCAGTCCTGAAAGCCCGGAGGCTCACACATGCCCACCCTCCCGCCCGCTCCTGCCTCCTCCACCGCTGTCGTCTGGCAGCCCCTCTGCTCGCCCTCAGCCCACTATCTTTATGGTGCGAGCCCCGTGGGTCTGCCATCCTCCATCGTCACCGCAGCTGGAGAATCCCTTGCCTTCAACTCCAGCCTTTAAGCCCCGGACTCCGCCTCGGCCCGTCGACCCGTCGGCTCCACCATGGCTCCTAGCTCCCTCCTCTCCGCCATGGCCCATCTGTCCACTGGCTCCGCCGGGCTCCCTCGTCCCTCCGACTCTGCCTTGGTCTGTCGTCGACCATCCTGCGCCTCGGGACTCCACTCCTCCAGCTGCGCCTTTTCCCTCCGGCTCCGTCAAGCTCCTCCATCCCGTCAGCTCCTCCTCAGTCCTCTGTCGCTCCAGCTCCACCGCGGCCTTCCGGATCCCCGCCTCCGCCTTGGTCGCCGGCGCCATCTGCTCCGCCTTGGCCCTCCGGATCCTCGGTGTTGCCCTGGCTCATCGGCTCTCCGTTTCCACCTCGGGCTCCTCCAACCACCTTCTCCGCCGCAGTCGGTTGGCCCCCTGGAGTCATCAGCCCTTCCTCCTCAATGGCTCCTCCCTCCGTCGGCTCCACCGTGGGTCACCATTACGGCTGTGGCCTGGGTCCCACCTGGCGCCGCATGCTCAAAGTCCCTCCTGTCTTCGTCTGGTCTGCCCTGGCTCCTCCTATCGTCTCCCTGGCTCCCTGAGCTCCCTGCTCCACATGGCCTCCTGAACTGCCGGATCCGCCCTGGAGGCCTTCCTTGTCTCCATCCTGCACCCGCCCCCCCTCCCTGGTGGAACTGTTACGGCACGGGATGTGCTTTCCGGGAGGGGGGAGTAATGTCAGGATTGTGGACTGTTTTGTGATTTGTTTTCCTCCCAATGTGCTCCTGGACCTAGTTTTCCCTCGTGTGTGTCATGCCCATATTTGGTTTTGTTACTGGTCTCGTTTAGTCTGATTATCATTCTGTGCACCTGTGTTACTTCTAATTTACTCCACGTGCCCCGATCCGTGCAATGTTCTCACCTTTTTCCCCCTTACCTGTTTGCATCTCTGATGAACTCTCTCTCTCTCTCTCTCTCTCTCTCTCTCTCTCTCTCTCTCTCTCTCTCTCTCTCTCTCTCTCTCTCTCTCTCTCTCTCAGTGAATGGTAGGTGTGAGCCGTGCGTTAGACAGCCTCACAGGAAGGGCTCGGTGGTGAACGTCAACCCCACCAACATCCGTCCTCAGAGCGACGCTCCAGAGATACGCAAATACAAAAAGAAGTTCAACGCTGAAATCCTCTGTGCCAGTCTGTGGGGTGAGACACCTTCACATATCATCACAGCGCAGTCCACTGATAGTAATAAAGACCACCTGCATCTTCCTGCAGAAAACTAGAAATCAAAGCAATAAGAAATGAACTCGACACATCTCAGTTATTAAATCTACTCAATAAAGAAGCTTTAATGCACGCTTTGGTTGATTATTACAGAATGCAGCTGAAATGATGTTTGTATGAAATAACAATGTAAAAAATACCTGTTGTTTAATCTAAATCAGAGGTCCTCTGAGAAGTCCAGATTATGGATTATTTATTTATTTATTTTTTACGGCCTTATTTATTCTGACCTTCATCTGATATTGCACCTAAAGTTAAATTTCTTGTGGCATTCCTTGGTGAAGCTTTATTATTAAATGAAAGCCTGATCGTTTCCAGATAAAAAAAAATAACTGGTTTTGGCACAGTTGAAATGACATAAGTCATAGATTGCGCAGACTAAATTGTAATTATTTGACATACATAAGTTAGAAATGTAATGATTTTTGATTTCCATTGACAGCCTGCAATTCAGTGATTTCTAATCGCAACCATATAGTGCTTTACATGATAGCTCTCTTCTAAACGTGTGTGTGTGTGTGTGTGTGTGTTTGTGTGTGTTTGTGTGTTTGTGTGTTTGTGTGTGTGTGTGTGTGTGTGTGTTGTGTGTGTTTGTGTGTGTGTGTGTGTGTGTGTGTGTGTGTGTGTGTGTGTGTGTGTGTGTGTGTGTGTGTGTAGGAGTGAATCTGCTGGTGGGCACCGAGAGCGGTCTGTGGCTGCTGGACCGCAGCGGTCAGGGTAAAGTTTACTCTCTCATCAGCCGCAGACGCTTCCAGCAGATGGACGTGCTGGAGGGGCTCAACGTACTCATCACTATATCAGGTACACACTTCAGCACAACACTGAGTATTCTTACACTCACACTAGACAATCAATCAACAAAAACAAAATCCTGCAAGAGTCCTTGAAGAATTGACCACACATTTCTTGAAGCATAACACGTTCTCACTCTTTACTTTCTCATGCATGATAAAGTTTAGTGTCATGCGCAAGCAACAATATCATTCACTTCATAGAGACAATCATGAAAGCGTACTCACTCCTATACTCAGTGGCTTATACCCTGTTGAACATGCAAATTATAATTGCAATACCACAATATTCTCATTCGTAGCAGTCAGCTGCTCCATCTTTACAAGCAACAATGTTATTCGTCCATTTGCAAATCTTAATTATTCTAAATTTTAACCGGTAGTGTGTATATGTGTGTCATCTCTTGATGATTTCTTGTGGAAAGGTAAGAAGAACAAGCTGAGGCTGTACTACCTGTCCTGGCTGAGGAATAAGATCCTGCGTAATGATCCCGAGGTGGAGAAGAAACAGGGCTGGACGTCTGTGGGGGAACTGGAGGGATGTGTGAGCTATAAAGTGGGTGAGTCCAGAACAAGACCACATTCATATGTTTAATAGAGTTCACCAACAAACATCAGTGTGATGCATCTCAAGCAGCTTTACTGTAAACACAGAGAAACATTGGAAATACCTAGTGAACCTAATCAGGGCTCTAGACTGCGACCATTTTTTGAGAGTGTGCGAGTAAAAATTTGACGTGGTCGCACTTGTGCGAGTGCATGGTCTGCGCTGCTCCAAAGCACCGTAAGCACAGCAGAAGCGGCGCATATGCAGCGCACCATTGTGCTTTCACTCGCTGCGTCAGCACGAGCATGAAGGTGCGCGCAGCGGACGGAGAGCAACGGAGGATTTGGTTTTCAAACTAAAGTAAAAGACCGCTTCTTAAACCAGAGAAGGTGAACATGTTGGTATTCTTGTAGAGAAAACATGCAAGTCCTGTCAGCGACAGACAGTTTAGTTTTACTTTTCTTTTTGAAAAGCTTGTTATCTTTACCTCACGTTACACTATGGAGGCTTTCCTTATTTTTTTAATATTATTATTATTTGATTCCTCAGTGTTTGGTAAACATTATGTTATGTATTAGTCGGTATTATACAGCATGTGATGTGTCTTATGCCATGCATCGTTTTTGTTAATAAATGTTATGCTAGTTTGTCATTGTAACATACTGTTTTATTGTTGTTGTGCTTTTTAATTAAGAATAACAATGAATCCATCTTTTGTTTTAGTCTTAAAGTGAAAGGTGTATAAGCAAAACAGACCATTATCTTTTCTTGTAAAGCGTGACACCAAGATCCTGAAAGTGAAAGCACACAAAAAGAGGAATAACTCACAAAATTTAAATCACAAATAATACTGATGAAAAAGAAAGGGTTGAATGTTGAACACTTTCGTTACCATATAACTATAAACTATGATAAAAGTGCATCAGCATGCATTGATTAATCAAATGTTGTATCAAAAAAAAAAAATAAATTGCTACCAAATGATGTGCTCGTGCGACCAACTGAGAAAGTTAGTGCGACCAGTGGGAAGAATGAGTCTAGAGCCCTGCTAATCTAACAAACCAGAGGAGAATGCAAACTGATTACCTGACGAGCAGAAACTCTGGATAAAAACATCTAGCAAGTGCAATCAGAATGACACATGATAATAATTCAGATGTGTCATAACTGGTCATTTTTGCTCTAGTGGAAATCATGTAGGTGGAACGGTTTGATACATGTGACCCTGGAGCACAAAAGCAGTCATAAGTAACACAGGTATATTTGTAGCAATAGTCCAACAATACATTGTATGGGTCAAAATTATACATTTTTCTTTTATGCCAAAAATCATTAGAATATTAAGATCATGTTCCATGAAGATATTTTGTAAATTTCCTACTGTAAATATATCAAAACTTAATTTTTGATTAGTAATATGCATTGCTAAGAACTTCATTTGAACAACTTTAAAGGTGATTTTCTCAATATTTAGATTTTTTTGCACCCTCAGATTCCAGATTTTCAAATAGTTGTATCTCAGCCAAATATTGCCCTATCATAACAAACCATACATCAATGGAAAGATGATTTATTCTCTTTTTAGGCTTATATTGATATTGACATTGGTGATAAGGATTATGAAAATTCTATAGTATCAAAGATTTTAATATCATAACCTTTTTAAAAGAAAAAAATTAATACATCGTGATATATATCGTTATCGTGATATAAAATTAGTCATATCGTGATATAAGATTTTGGTCATATCGCCCACCCCTACTTATGACTGATTTTGTGCTCCAGGGTCACAGTGTCATCACTGTGAGTCAGTGTTTTTGATGATCTTGTGCTCCATACTCACATCATGCCGATGATTTCAGTTCGCTATGAAAAGATCAAGTTCCTGGTCATCGCCTTGAGGAGCGCTGTGGAGATCTACGCCTGGGCTCCCAAACCATATCACAAGTTCATGGCTTTCAAAGTAAGTCTTGTATATCAGTAGCGATTAATAATGCATTATGTTTACGTAGCACCTGCACTAAACCCTAATCCAATAACCGATAACCAATATTGTAAACAAACGCAAATGTGAGGAAAAAAGCATGTGCTGAAGCAATCATGCCAGTTTTAGCTTCCTTCTATGAGGTTTTGAGCTCTTTGACGGGACTCGAGCGCTTCAGATCACTAGTGCAGTGCTGTACCGGGTGCGCTACCGAGCAAGTTTACTACGCCAGAAAAGCCACACATATGGAGCTACCCTTACCAAAAAGTAGTATACTTCAAGTTTATTTTATTAAGTATAGTTAAGTAAAGGTCAAGTATATTTTTAAGTATACATATAGTATATACTACATATAGTTTATGTAGTAAGTATACAAATATCAGTGTACTAGTAGTATACTTGTAAGTGTACTATTTCAATACTCCTTGGGACTAAATTGGCCGAATTTCTAGTATGTAAAAGTATACTTTAAGTATAACAGTAGTAAACTTTGAGTACACAACTAGTTTACATCGATGTTTTTAGCCTGTACTGCAACTATACTAAAAGTGAACTACTGATAGTTTACTAATTAAATACTTGTAGTAGCATTTTTAGTACACTTTGAAGTATAGTCTACTAGTTTAGTAGTTTTATACTGAAAGTATACTCATACATTTTTTTAAGTGAACTTTATGTCATACTTTAAGTATACTACTATGTCCCTAGAATATACTTAAAGTATTTTCTTAAACACTTGAATGTGGGTAAGTTTCATAAATAAAGAAATAAACCACATTTTGAACAAAAAGCTGATATGAATATGATTCAGAATGATAATCAAAACGTAGATGGAGTCGATCAACACCCCAAAGCTTGACAGTCATTATTACCTCTTCATTAGTGATATTATATTCATAACGTTACAGTTTTGGTGCTGTTTTATGTCTGATGATGTGTTTGATTACATGTGAAGCATCTGTTGTTTCGGTTTCTTCTTCACTTGTGTTTTGTGGTAATTCTGTACAGTAGATGTGTTCTAGCGCCCCCTACTGTATAACAATGACAACACAGAGCACAAGTATAGCTCAAATATATTTAGACTTATTCTAAGTATAAGTCAAGTATACTTAAATGTCATTTTAAGTATGTTTCTGAGAAGTACATAAAAGTATACTTTCCTATTTTTAGTTTAAAAGAAGTATACTAATAGCACACTTGAATAAACTACTTTTTCATAAGGGTGGTTATGAAATGCAAACATCAAACTGTATTATTTTACAAATCATGCACTATGATAAAAGTGTTTTGAGCTCATAACAGTGTAATGCGAGAAACCACACAAGAATAAGTCCTCATTAATCACTGCCACTGTAATCATAATTTGTGTTTACTGCCGCTGGTGTTTATTTCAGCTGTGAGATGCATGTACTGTGTGTTTCTGCAGGTTATCAGTAACGTAGGCAGAGTCACGTATTTCTATTGAGTCCAGTGGATTGAAACAAAGCTCAATAAAGCTAGTAATGCTCTTTCTGAGGTTCACTGTACCAGTTGCTTTGGATCATGGCTGAGGAGTCACAACTAGCAGACTTTCTAATGTGATATTTGTAATTACCTGCCATTCGTGTTTACATATTCCTCCGTTGTAAGAAATAGGATGGTGTGATGATAGGTAATGTAAGTGGGGTGTTTTTGGAAATGGGTCATTTTTGAGTACGTGTCCTACTTCACTGCGGCCCTGAGAGACTTACTCTACTTCTGACATCAGCTTCTGCCGTTTAGACTTATAGCATTTACTCAGATCGTCATCCTGCATATTCTTATGGAAATACAAACATTGCATGTTAGGATTTAATGACTAAATGTATCCATATTGGTCAGATGGACACCAGATTGGTCAAAGCACTCGAAGGCATTGTGTTTTATCATTATGTGAAGACTCGCGCCCTGTTTACAATCACAGGCCACTTACTCTACTGATGGTTATAAACCATGCTAATAATTAGGGATGCACTGATATGAAAATTTGGCCGATACCGATAACCGATAATTCTTATAAATGAAAGCCGATAACCGATATGTTGGTCGATAAATCTAAATCCAAATTTTTATATAATTTTTGAGAGCCTGATTACAAAAAAAGTCTCACCATTAAAAGCCATTAAACACTTCAACATAAATCAAACATAAAGCAGCCTTACAAATAAATAAAACAATGCTTAAATAATGCAAACAAGTCACTGGACAACATTACTTAACGTTACATGTAAAAAAAAAACGTGCCATGAATAAATTAAACGGAATAGCCTCCACACTGACAATTAAATTATTTTAATTAAACCATATTTTTTATGAAAATAATAAGATAAAAATAAAAGTGGTGGTTATTATTAATATATCAAAGATTTTGAAAAAGAAGTATCTTAATTTAATACCACTGTTTCAAATATCAGCATGCAGTTTTAGCTGTGTGCGCTGCTGAAGAGCTGAATGAACACCGGTAAACTGAAGCGCTTATTTATACAACATAAACCTAATATTATAACTTATATATGCACAAAAAGACTCAATGCGCAAGTGATCTTGAACTAAGTTACGCGCTAATAAGATGTGACGCGCTCTTGGCTCTTCCCGCAACAACTCGCTGAAACATGACAAATTAAACCAAAGAATTCACAACGTTTTATAATATGTTCTCATTATAATATTATATATATGATAGTCCCAATCATATAGTTATTAATGTTGTGTGCTGCTGTTTGAGCTGCATGCTCTGAGCTAAAGATGATCACTGAGGCGCTCTATTAATGCTCTATTAGATTAACCAAACTAATTCTATAGGCCTATGAGATAAATCAGATATATATGCATAAAATAAACACAATATTACAACCTACAATTGCACAAAAGGCTGCAAATGCACAAGCGAACTTAACTGTGCTAGTCATGAATGTGTAGCTCTGTTGTGGATGCGCTGTTCCCATAACAAAGCGCTAAAACATGGGCGCACAAAGATTACATTAATTATTTAACAGTAATGTTCTCATTATAATATGACAGACTTGCCCTGCACATGTTGCACTTCACTGTATTTTCCTTTTCGAAGTGATTCCAATATTTTTCAAGCAATTAAAAACCATCATGTGAACAGTGCGCGTCTGAAGTGCCTCTGCAGGAAATAATGCATTATTTATCGGCTTTAATATATCGGCCAAATTTTCTTATCGGTTCATAACGATAACAGAAAAATGTACATTTATCGGCCGATACCGATATGGTCGCCGATATATCGTGCATCCCTACTAAAAATGAACACTGTATATTCATTATATGCAGAAATATGCATGCATAATTATGACCTGTCATAGTTTTCTTGAAAGAGTTACTTTCAGAACTCATAACGTCTTGTGCAGTCCATTAATTGAATCTGAACTGCAAAAGCCTCAAAGTCTGTTCTCACAGCATCAGTGTTGGAGGTTGACAGCTGTATTTATGAGCGGTGTGACTCCTGAACGGTCCTGTTTACAGCACTGGAGTCACTACAGTATAAATCAGTGTTCTCACATTGGCTGTGAATATGTCATGTAATCAAAGGTGACAACGTGTGTGTGTGTGTGTGTGTGTGCAGAGTAACTCCTGCGCTGTATGATGTGTCGAGTCGAATAGCAGCCCAGATAGTGGTTTCATTCACATGTCACAAACGATCTACACTTCTAGAGCATGTATGGGTGTGTGTGGGTGGGTGTGAGTGTGTGTGTGTGTGTGTGTGTGTGTGTGTGTTTCATTCACACGTCACAAACGATTTGCACACGTCTAGAGCATGTCTGGGTGTGAGGTGGGTTATAGAATGTGTCTGACAGAAAACCACCTGTCAGTGTCTTCACACACCACAGAGAAAACACCTGAATAATGAATATTAAAAAACACAAAAACACTGGTATTGATGTATTTCCCAGTAGACTAAGCGTGTTGTTGTGCATGTGTCAGTCGTTCAGCTCGCTGCCTCAGAAGCCGCTCTCGGTCGAGCTGACGGTGGAGAACGGACAGAGGTTAAAGGTCATCTACGGCTCTCACTTTGGGTTTCATGCTATCGATGTGGACTCGGGGACACCCTTCGATCTCTACCTGCCCAGTCATGTGAGTATTCTTTACATTCCTGACACATTCCACACCAATAATACATAAGGTTTAATAAGTGTAGCGTTGGGAATGTTTCTCTGCTGTTGTGAGTTTGAACTGTCATCATATTTGTGCACATTGACATTAGCTTTCACTCTTTGCATGGGAATATTTTTGGGACATGCTATTGCTAGCAGGTGGTGTGCGATAATGACATTAGAGTGTATTTTGTAATTAGAGTGTATTTTGCTGACTTGCCGTGGACAGCTGACTGCCAAAGCTTTTGATATTCTTCATATTCTGTCAGGTGGTTAGTTTGCAGGAGTAACAGAAATTAACTTTTCCAAGAAGTTTAAATTGATTTTTGCCTTTTATGGGCATTTTTACCTTTATAAGGCTTTTTTCTAACCTAATTAAATGTATGCATCTTCTTTTATAAATTAATGCAAGTTAAATGTCATCAATAAATTCAAATAGTAAGATACTATAGGGCTGTTACTAATCACATATGTGACCCTGGAGCACAAAACCAGTCATAAGGGTACATTTTTCGAAATTGAGATTTATGCATCATCTGAAATCTGAATAAATAGCTTTCCATTGATGTATGGTTTGTTATGATAGGACAATATTTGGCTGAGATCATCTTCATGGAACATGATCTTAATATCCTAATGATTTTTGGCATAAAAGAAAAATGGATAATTTTGACCCATACAATGTATTGTTGGCTATTGCTACAAATATACCCCTAAGACTCATAGGGTCACACATAGATATTTCACACCTTCCCTTTTCTCACAAGGACTCAAATTTGATTGTGGTGTTAAAGATTAACCCTTTGCATCTGAAAAAACACACTCGTTTCTTTTCTGCCAAACGCTACAATTCAGAGCTTGTGTGAATATGCACAGCATGCAGAAGATAATGTTGTGATGATATAGAGCTGCTGACGTCCCCAGACTCCCACACAGAGATGAAGAAGAGCGATGAGTGTGGTGTTCACCCACATACTCACGCACTACTTCACCCTCACTATCTGTGTGTGTGCTAGTTTCTCCAAACTCATCTCGCGTCCAAAAATAACTCGCCACGTTCCCAGAGCATGAGCCCATTGAAATGACCTGTTATTTGACAGTTTTTGTTCCTAATAGCAGGCTGTAGATAAATTTAGAGTGAGCTAGCGGTGTGAAACAGAACTGGGCGGCACTAGATCATGTAGTCTCTCACACACACGCAGTCGTCGTCTTTCACTTGCACTCAGTCGTTAGTAAAGTGTCTCTGCGACGCTCTCTCTTGGAAACACACGCTCTCTGTCTGTGGCGCTCATGAGAATCCCGCGGCAGAGGATAAAGATCTCTCTGCGGCTCTGGATGCCCGTGTTGATGCTCAGGATTGTGGTGGCTCTACAGAGGGACGGCAGCACAGTGTGTGTCAATGTATTTCTGAGTCAGGCAAGTACAGAGGGAGGCGTGCGATTGTGTTAATGAGAGAATATCTATTGTCATGAGCTTGGGAGACGTGCATGTAAAAGTGTATATTAACTTAGTGAACTTAGTGAAAACTCACTCTTGTAGACATACTTGCACGGTCAGTGCATTTACTTAATTAGCAGTGTGTGATGAGAACTTGAATTTTATTAACACTAAAATAATGACGATTTGACCAAAACCCTTAAAGGGACAGTACACCCAAAAATTAAATCCTGTCATCATTTACTCATCCTCAAGTAGATCCAAACCTGTATGAATGTGTTTGTTCTGAACACAAAGGAAGATATTCTGAAGAATGAGGGAAACAGAGCAGTATTTTTCTCCTACTATTGAAGTCAATGGTGTCCCAAAACAGCCTGATTACACACTTTCTTTAAAATATCTTCCTTTGTGTTCAGAACAAACACATTCATACAGGTTTGGATCTACTTGAGGGTGAATAAATGATGACAGAATTTTCATTTTTGGGTGAACTATCCCTTTAACACAAATTATTACATTTGTCATGAATGATATCTCAAATCATGTGGCTTGTTTATGAGAGGTATGTGAATGTTGTTCGGCACCTGGCTGATAACACAGATCTCATAGATGTACTTTGTCTAGAGACCAGAAGAGATATCATAGATGCTTGGGGGTGGACAGTAAACACCACACAACAATGCACTAAAAACCTCTCAAAACACTGAAGCAACGCTCTGGCAACCACCAAGCACAGTATTTCTTAACTCCAGTCCTCTGCACAGTTTTGTATGTCTTCCTTATGTGATCTAGAACACTATAGCTACTGCGCAGCATTGCACTAAATACCTTTCCATAGCTCAGCCTTGGCTAGAGTAACCCGTTAGGGGTTAAGGGAGATGATATATATATATATATATATTAGTGCTGTCAATCGATTAAAAGAAATTAACTAATCGCACATTTTTTCTGAAATTAATCGTGATTAATCCCGCCTAACATTAAAGTTTTTAAATATACTTTTATATTGCAATAATTTCACATTTAATCTTCAAATTAATGTACAAACAACATAAAGACAGTATATTTTTTATATTTGTTTAATGGCATCTTTTTTATGACTGAAGGCCAGTATCACTGATACCAATTAATACCGATTTCCCTATAAAAAAAAAAATCATAGGGGTCATATGATGTGATTTCAAGTGTTCTTTCTCTTTGGAGTGTTACAAGCTGTTCATGCATAGATAAGATCCCTGAAGCTGCAAAGACTAAAGTCTCAAAACCAAAGAGATATTCTTTATCAAAGTTAAGCCCTCCTAAAACGGCTCATTCAAACACACCTCACATGTCTACGTCACTGTGTGGGGAGATTTGCATAACTCCGCCCAAACATATACGCAATGAAAGAAGGCGGAGCTATTATTCTGTCTGTAGTGTTGTTGCTGCCGCCGGCGTCATGTTCTGGAGACGCTGTGTTTCATTGTGAAAGAGAAACTACTTTGTTTGGGATCCAAAAGAAGACATAACTAGAAATCAGTGGTTAAGCTGTATTCACAACACTGTTCCAGAACAGTTCAACACTAATATTGGAGTGTGTGCAGCGCAATTAACAGAGGACTGTGTCCTGAAGCTGGAAGAGTAGCCTACAATGCTGTCTGTTTCTATAAAGTGGAGCAATTCCAGCTTTGCTTCTGAATCACAGCCTGTAAGTATGATTTCATATTTAAAGAATCTGCTTCTGATGATTCAAACGTGAGTTATGAGCCGTGTAGAGTAGTGCTTGTTGTTTGTGTTTCTCCGATCACAAATGCAGACATGATGATGTTTAAAGACAGTATAAGTAATTATAATCAGTAATTATGTCCCCACTGGATGCAACAAATGCCTCGTTTATAATGGGTTTTATTGTTTTAGTCTCGTCGCGCCGGGAGACGCATCACAATACGGTAACATTTCCGTCTCACGCTTGAGGTATTCAGCCAATCACAACGCACTGGATAGCTGGCCAATCAGAGCACACCTCGCTTCTCAGAACGATGAGCTTTGTAAAAATCAACGTGTTTCAGAAAGGCAGGGCAACAATAATGTACAGTATGTGGAAAATAATGTGTTTTTTTAACCTTAAACCGCATAAACACATTGCATTACACCAAATACACCAAATAATGTTCTGTTTAGCAACATCACATGACCCCTTTAACCATTGACTATAGCCATTCAACATTACATTATTAAGAGCTTTCAATTTTAACATTTATTAGACTTTAAAAATAACTTTTTAAGTGACCTTAAAACAATCTTCACATAAACCCATTATAATAAATGTCATATTTACCTGTGCCCCTCAGCAGAAATATACAGAAATGTAATAAAGTTATCAAACACTAAATTCTGTAAATACAGATGAATCCTTAAAGCTATAAAAGTTATTAATTTCCTCTTTTGTTCTGAACAGACATCACAGCAGCTGGTTATTAGCTTGTTTTGGCTGCTATTTCTAAGCTGCTGAATGTGATGTGGATCTGACACGCATCATATTTTCTCTCAACTCTCTTTACCTTTTCTGACCCACTTCAGGTCTTAATGAGCTGACGAGTTTAATCGAGTGTGTTAGTTGAGGGAGACCATGCTAGGATGCTCCAGAAAACCATTTCAGAGACATGTTCTTAATGTAACTCGTATATAACATATTACATGCATGCAGTTTTATGGCAGCTTTAATTGCCTTTTTGGTAACTTCATGACTTAACTGACCACGACAGTGCATGCACGTAGTTTCTTTCGTGATTTGATATGAAATGATACAGGCTACAGCGTGCGCCGTGCGATTGAAGAGCACGCGCTACGAGCACAGGACTGACTTTGACTTGAAGTGAAGCTGGAGCGCGCATCTGAAACGTCTCCTGTTTGATGTGGTCATAAAGACATTCTGCGACTGAATAAATGCACCTCTTGTCAAGAAAAAAGAGACAGAAGTAGCAGTTATGAGTGGTGTGGCCAACCCTAGGCTCCGCCCCTGCGTTAATGCTGTTAAATCATTTTAACAGCACATATACGTATATATAAATATACTACTTTCATATAATGACCAGGTGACCTGCTGCGTTAGGTGCTGGTAAATGTACTTGAGAGGAACACTGTGTGATGTGACTCCATGGCATAAGCAGTACAGTAGTGTTATATCTGTGAATTCTATTTGCTGACACTGACTGGAGGTTAATCTGTATTTATTAAGGCAGTTACTGTTAATCTCTTTATAACAGAATGCCTGTGTGTTTCAGATCCAAGGTGTGATCCGTCCGCATGCCATCATCATCCTCCCCAGCAGCAGTGGGATGGAGCTGTTGCTGTGTTACGAGGACGAGGGCGTCTATATTGACACCTATGGCCGTATCACCAGGGAGACGGTGCTGCAGTGGGGGGAGATGCCCGCCTCTGTGGGTGAGCTCCAGCACTCCACACACACACACAGACACACACACACACACACACACACACACACAGACACACACACACACACACACACAGACACACACACACACACACACACACACACACACACACACACACACACACACACAGACACACACAGACACACAGACACAGACGTGTAGCAGAGATGTACATGATGCACATGACATACAGTGATTATCTGTTCAGGGTGCAGTATGGATTTGATTGTCTTATGTATCTGATTGTGTTCTGGTTGAGAGCTATGTTACTCTAGAGCTGCAGTCATATTAAGGAAGTTACATTTACATTTATGCATTTAGCAGACGCTTTTATCCAAAGCGACTTACATTGCATTCAAGTTACAGTTTTACATTTGATCAGCTCTTGCTTTCCCTGGGAATCGAACCCATGATCTTGGCGTTGCTAGCGCCATGCTCTACCATTTGAGCTACAGGAAAGTTCTTGTAATGACTGATGTGCATGAGACTCTAAATGTGAAGAAGCAGAACAAGTCATTTGGATGGATGAGTCACCTCACTTCCTACACAGCAGCAGATGGAGTGGAGAAAAGCCACCGCCGTTCTTCAGCTCTGGATGAGGCTGACGTTTCCAAAATCCACACCACAACTGGAACTATATCTTTGGCATTGCTTTCAGAGCTGAAGTCATGCATTTATCCTCTGAGAACATAACTGAAGCACACGCTCAGATCAAACGTGACGCTGATATCGTTATTGTTCTCGGTGTGAGCAGGCCTGTACTCATGGCACGTGATGTGTGATGAAACAGAAGGCAATCCAGCGAGAGCCATTAGATCTGATGATTTCTCTTGCTCTGTTTGTAACGTCAACGTTGGACATGACGTCAGACAGACGTTGCATTTTGGTTGAAAATGAAAATCACGTTCACTTAACGCATAAAAACAACAAAATTCAGCTGACGTCGCATCAATTTAACATTGACATTAGTTGGATTTACTATATTTCAGGATGTAAAAAAAATCAGGATCTCAAATTTTTTTTTTTTTTACTTTATATTGTAATTCACTGTGAAAACTGTCAAAAAAGTGAAAAACTGTGTGGGTAAAAAACGTGAAACTGAAAAAAAGTAAAAAAAAAAAAACTGATCAGAGGTGCATAAGCTCAGATCAATGAGGCCTGCGATCAGACGGATCTAAAACACACACAAAACCTATGACAATACAGCATAATGAAGCAAGCAAGTTTAAAAGCCAGGTCATTTCTGGAAAAGGATTTTCAGAACAGCACAAGGGTTAATGGTGAAGAGGATTTTTTAAACTACATGGCTCTAATCACTGTTCATATAGATTTAGATGAATATGTAGATGGGCTGTTAAAAGGGTCATGAACTGCCTCTGTTTTTTTATTTTGTACAGTTCTATGAGGTCAACATATAATGTTATCAAGATTTTTACATCAAAAAACATCATAATTTAGAAGTAATAGACTATTTTCTGTCCTGTTTTTAACCCCCCTCATCAGAACGCTCTGTTTGAATAGATGTGGAGGATTGTAGTAAACGCCCCCTCTGCTGTGATTGGCTAATAGTTGTGTATGATTGACAGTCTACATTCCTCACAGATGGACGCTGCTGTGATTTAGGTTAAAAATGCATAAATACTCAATGCATATCAAACGATCAGTAAGAAGAGACAAAGCAATAGTGATCACTTAATGAAAACAGTTACTCACACTTGTTGTGACATTACTGTCGGATCTAATATAGCATTGTCTTTTAGTTTCAATCTTTCTGAAAATCCAGTGTTGAATTGTGCCTTGTTTGTAAACAAATCTGCGGTAAAATAAAGTGACTCATGTAACATGGTTCCCCGAAGAACGAGACTGCGTCCTGGTGGAACTTTGTTGTCTGCGTACTACCTGAAGTATGCACCTGCAAAACAACTCCAATCCTATTGGTCTGGCCCGTGATCTAGAAAGTTAAAAGGGCACCTTTAAACGTCATAAAGTAAACAGGCAGGCCAAAGGCATGGCAAGGGACGCAGCGTCCACCATTTACAAGAGTAACCTGAGACCTAGGGACTCAACGCTGCGTGGGATTTGGGGAACATATCCAATCACGATGTCGAGGACAGGCCACCTGGTGAGAGAGCACCAAGGAGGTGCAAACACCAAACCTTTCCTCAGAAAGGGGCCAAGCCACTGACGCCTCGGGCCGCTCACATAACTTGGTAAAATGAGGGAGCCCGATACAGATAAGGTTGAACACCCTAACCAAGCTAAGAACACAGCCATCTCAGATAGCACAGTGAGCAATAGTCCAGATACATGACCACTGAGAGGCTGGAAGCCTAGATGAGTTCACAAGATTCTACCAACAATCCCATCTAGAGCATCCGCAGATAGCTTATCCAAAGTTTGAAAAAGAACCTTCCTAAAGAGCTGCAGACCAAGGGAATATCTACTTAAAACCCTGCAGGGGAGATAGCCTGCCAAGCCATGGCTCAGGGAGACCGCTCTAAAAACCCCAAGAAGGGGAGCAGTCACATAGTAAACAATACATGTGAGAATACAGCAATGTAGAATCGGTGGGCGGGGGGAGCTAA
>CM049861.1:29114803-29142303 GCA_027422415.1 Schizothorax lantsangensis | reverse complement strand
ATCAATGCAAAGCTATGTATTCAGCTTTCAGATGATGCATAAATCTCAATTTTGAAAAATTGACCCTTATGACTGGTTTTGTGCTCCACTTATGAGTAAATTGAATGAAGCAAAGAAAAGCATCGTATGAAAGAGAGTTAAAGAAAGTGGAAATGTAGCCAGAGGTTTGTGATCAGATGGATTGATAACTGTCTATTGAAATGTTATATTTGCACTGTAATACTTGTGAACCACGTGCACTTTACATCACTTGCATACAGACTAACTCGCTTAATAGTTTCACACATGATTGATTTCACTCTTTTACTAACAATAAAACTAACAAAGTGCATTAGTATTGTGATGATTACACAGCACACTGAACTCATACAGTACTCCAGTATATGATGATGAAGACGAGCTGCTTCAGATCGGCTCTGACGCTTCATCTTCACAAACTCTTGCTTTTCTTTCCCTCCAGTGTTTCTCAAGCATGTCTTAATGTGCCGTCGTGTGTGAGACATCATGAATGTACAAATCATCATTGTGTTTTGCTTCAACATTACATAGTCTGCTTTCTGTACTTTAACATTAACAAGAGAATTTTAATTTAATGCAAAGCTTGTTTCTTCTTCTTTGTAACTGTATATTTCCTGTATTGTACATATTCCTAAATACAGTTAATCAAGCACTATATGAAACTCCTCGTGTGGGTTTCTATGGTAAAAGCATATTGCATATACAGTGTAATCTGAATGATCGAGCCAAATAAATGCTTTAAGAATAGACCGCTTGGTGTCTTTATTAGCACAAACCTTGCATACAAACCATCATCATGCACACGATTTACAGAAAGATCACGGTTATAAATCATGAAAGATATCAATAGATACATTGTGTACCCAGTACACTTCTATAATGTACTTAAAGTGCTGTATTTTCGTGCGCTAATGTTGTAAACTCTCAGAAATAAAGGTACAAAGGGTTTTCAAAAGGTATGTTTGTACCTAAAAGGGTCAATTTTGGTTCTTAAAGGTACATAGCACTTAAAGTGCACATATTTGAACCTAATAGGTACAAAAGTGTACCGCACCAGTGACAGCTTTTGTACCTTTTATTTCTGAGTTAAAAATGACTCTTAAAATCATCTAAGCGTGCTCAACTGTGCTATTTTAGGACACTGTGAATATGAACTAAAATGCACTTTTAACATACTATCTCTGTATTTAGTACACTTGTTATAGTATAAACTCTATACAATGATCAGCTCAATACAACAGATCTGCTGTGCATTAAGTGAGGAGATTCAATAAAGTTCAGCACTCATGTTCCCTCAAAGAAAAACACAAGATGTGTGTACGAAACATTATTATAGGAAATAATCATTTGAATGAAAATACATAAATACAGAAAGAAACTGTTGTCTTGGTGTGCTTCAGATATGCTGGATTTGATTAGAAGAATGAAGTGGCCTTCACTAGAGAATCAGGTGCTGATGCTGTCTGAAAACACATCTTTTTCTCTCCATGTTCAATCGAACTGAGGTGTTTCAGTTTGTGCTGCCCACAGAAGTGGGTGTTTTTGTTCTTCTCCTCTGCTTTCCTCGGTCACCGGCTGTATCTTAAGCAGAGCAAGTGCAGAAGAGACATGCTTCCCTTCAGAAACACATCACCAGACACAAGACAAAGAGAAAACAGCTGTGATTCAGGCCGTATCATTGTAATATTCCAGTATAAACATTGTGTTTAAGTTTCTCTTAGGATCCTTCTAAGCAGTCCTGGGTTTAGGAGCTAGCTAGGTTTAGCCTTGCAATGCTTTTTAAGATGAAACATTTAACTTAGGAGTGATTTCCACATTTGGAGCCATTTTTAGCCTTACAATATATTTGTGTGAATACGGCTCCTGATTTGTATGTGCTCAACCAGACCAAATAGCCAGGGAAAAAAATTAAGTTTCTCTTTTTGTTTTATTAATAGAACCGTTTATTGAACCTTCACATCCCTAGAAAAAGACAAAAACAAAAGTTTGCATGTGTGTTTTTTTTTTTGAGTATCATATTTGATAATCAGGCTCTGATACAGTGAGAATATGGAGGAAAAAACAGCTAAATTTTATTCACAGACTCAAACTGAGCAAAAAGGTGAATTTGCTGCAGATGCTGATGATATTCTGATGCTTGTAATGTAAATCAATGAGATCTTAACAGTACAGCAGATATAAAATGATCTAAATATCACTCTATATCTCCAATAATATGTCTCAGTAAGATGAGATTATAACATATAATGCGAATGCTGATTGAGAGATGAATAATAAAGTCTCCTCAGAAGATCATTCCTCCGCTGAGGAACAGTGAAAGTAAAGCTCCTCAAAAGATCCTGATGATCAGATTTGAGACTAAAACATGATTGATGGAGAATCAAGTAAAGCTGAGCTGCTTCAGTCCAGTAAGTGTTCATCTGGAGATATGACTGCAGTTATTCTGACGCTTACTTGATCAAAATCAGTCAAGATTTGACTCTGAAGCAGCACTAAAAGAGCTTCTACTGGATAAAAAACACTAAACTATCAACCAGAGACAGAAGACATGAGGAGATTGAGTGAAACAGCAGAGTTTTATCATTAGAAATTCAAATCAAATATGATACAGTAGCTTCATAAAGGCAAGCAAAATATAATTTATTGTTCGTGAGCTCTCGACGAGCTTGATTCTCCGTCATGTGTGTAGTTCGAGAGGCACGCAGGTTTCGAGAGCACACAGAAGTTCAGACGGATCTCCTCACTCGACGGAGCAGACGTCTAGAATGCAGAACTTGGCCCTGCAGGTGGGACACGGGACCCTGCTGCTCAGCCACGTCTCCGGCTGCTGCTGGTCCTGGCGGCTGGCGAACCACTTCCCCATACAGGTGAGACACCACATGGGTCGGCAGTAGCACCGCTGACACTCTCCGTCCTCGTCAGCCTGACACAGACGCAGCAGCTTCACGCCGGCGCTGGCCTGCATACATCCGATGCACGGCTCCAGCTCCTGACCACACACAGCAGAGACACAACTCAACACACAGACCAAGAGATCCAGAAGATTCAGATCACAGAAGATCCCATCAAGCATCGTGAATAACACACCAATCATTCTGTGCAGAAGCACCGCTGCTGATTAGATTTCACAGTAACGGGTTCAAATTAGTATCAACAATGTCTTAACAGATTCATCTTCATTTATATTTATGCATATACCATTCTTCCATCAATTAACATCTTGAGATGCTGAAAGCTCTGTTTGTAAGAATCAATCCATCATTAAGGTGTTTTTAACTAAAATGCGAGTCCATAATCCATAATAACACCTCATCCAGTGATAAAGTGTTCTGGTCTGAATCAGGAGAGAAATCTGCACTGATGCCAAAACAGCTCTAAACTAATATGTGGCTGGATTTTGATGTGAGAGACAACAGCAGATGCACTTTATCACTGGAGGAAGCGTTATGAATTATGGACTCTATGTATTTTAGTTAAAAACATCTTAATGCTGGATTTGTGTCAGTGTTTGTGTTCTCCAGATGTTAACTGATGGACTGGAGTGGTGTGGATTATTGTGATGTTTTTATCAGACTCTCATTCTGACGGCACCCATTCACTGCAGAGCATCCAGTTTTTATTCCATTAAAATTTTTATGTGGAACATTAACCAGATAAATAAATGTAAAATATAGCCTTCATTTTGGATGAACATATTGTTCGGGAGAAATATCAGTCAGGTTTCAGACAAGGTTATAATACTGAAGCAGCCTTATTAAAGGTAGTGAATGATCTGAGATTAAATACAGACAAAGTTAATGCATCAATTTTTAAATGCAACATTTATAGGTCTCTCTGGTAATGTTTTAAATTGATTTGAAACATATATTACAGAAAATAACTTTGTGGTGAATATAGGTGATTGTAGATCAAAGAACTATGACATATTATATGGTGTTCCACAAGGCTCAGTTCTTGGCCCAGTTTTATTTTCATTATATATGCTTCCTCTAGGCAGCATCAATTCAGAAATTCGACATGAATTATCATCTTTATCCTGATGACATTCAATTATATATTTCGGTTGAGCCCAGGTTGTCAAACTGTCCTGTCTAGTATTGTAAAATGGATGAATGCAAGTTTTCTAAAACTGAATGAAGATAAAAAAGAGAGAGGATAGAAGCTGGTCTGGGTTCCTTAGCATTACAATCTACGAAAGAGGTAAACAACCTGGGTGTTATTTTGGATTGTGATTGAGTTTCAAGTCTCATATTAATCAAGTGACAAAAACTAGTTTCTATCACCTGAGAAACACTGCCAGGATTCTTCCTTTATTATCTTTTAATGATGCTAAGAAACTAATCTATGCATTTATCTCCTCTTGACTTGATAACTGTAATGCTGTGTATACCGGCTTACCAAAAGTTTCTATAGTTAAGTTACACTTGATACAGCAGCAGCCAGAGTATTAATGAATTTAAAGAAGCGAGAACATATTACACCGGTTTTAATCAAATTATGGATTATTGGTTACAAGGATTGATTTTAAGATTATTTTATTAGTCTATAAAACATTGCATAATCTGGACCCATCTTACATTTCTGACTGTTTGTCTAAATATATTCCTAACAGAGTGTTATGATCGTCTAGCGCTGGTCTTTTGGCACACTACACAATAAATCTGAAGCGATCTGGTGGTACCTCTTAGACCATTATGCTCCAAAAATCTGGAGAAAGTCTACCAAAATAAGTGAGAGAGTCCATTAGTATTCATATTTTTAAAAGGTGGGTTAAGACATATCTTTTTAAAGTTGCTTATGAGCAGAGGCGTCATGCCCATTCAAAGTGAGGCACATGCCCCCTCAGATTTCTGAGCGAAGTGGATTTGAATGCCGCTTCCAAAAGACAAAAAATAGCAGAATAATATTTTTTATATTTGATACAATCACACCGGTGTGATTAGATCGTTCACAGCATCAGCTGCTAAATTCAAATCTGCATTTGGCGCTTTGGCTGGCGCTGAGCCAGAGACAGACGTGTTTGTACAGCGCTGCATTATAACCAATCACACACGATTCTGTTGAGCTTATGAATGCAATGACCCATCAGAGACGTTCGGATGAGTCATCACTGAAACGGGTGTTTTGTTCCCTTGATCGCTTAGGAACGTAAGTATGATATTCATTTCATATTTCAAACAGCTTGAGTGATTTTAATGGGAGTTTGTGAGAGTGCCTGAACTCTGGCTAGACTGAATAAAAATCTTATTTGATAATGTAAATGTTCTTTACTCTCTATAAAATAAAAGTGTTATAATTAGTAACTTACAATATTGTTATTAAATTCACATTAAATACAAAGTCAGTCGTATTAAAAACATTTTATGGCATGACACCCATATCTGGTACTTAAGTAAAAAGTCGGGTAGTTAATAGATTACACTATTAGTCTAAGAATAAAAAGGAAAAAAATAATAATAATAAAACATGAGCCTAAATTAGCAATACAGTGCTATCGTGGCTGCTGTGTGTCACATGACATGCATGACACGTGCCCCCCCCCCACGTGCCCCCTCAAAAATCATGAGTGCATGGCACCCCTGCTTATGAGTATAACACTGTGTGACGTGTGTAATTTTGCATTGTTTTATTTTATCTTTTGTGCCTTATTTTCTTTATATTTGTTTACTTGTTGAATCATTTTGTGCTTTGATTATTTCATATTGATATTGTATTTTTAATATTTATTTTTTGCTAGTGAAGCACTTAAGAGTTGAAAATGATGTATGAAGAGTGTTATATAAATAAATTATGTTATGTTCATTGGTAGTCCATGATGGGTATTAATTAATCTTAACCTAAAGTGTTACATCATTCACAATGCTTCATGAGCAGTTCATGCCAATAAAATGAGTTTTGAATCTCTGTCGTTGTCTATTTTGCCCTGAATGTGTTTCTCTTGGCTGAAGTTTCCAGGTGAAGGCTTCTGTGAAGCACTGGGAGAAGTGTGTGGTGCTGTTTCCCGATGGTTTCAGTGCTCACCTGTCCACTCGGACACTTGTAAACCACGTTCATCTTCACATACGTCTTGAAGGTCTCCAGGAAGAGCTCGCTCATGGTCAGATGGATGACCACATTGGCAGCGTTTCTGATGGGCGCGTGCAGTTTCTCCTGCAGCTCCAGGTACTCGGTGGACTTCAGCCTGCAAGAGAAGCACAGTGACACTGGTTCATGACTGAGATCATTACAGAGGGCCAGCGTCTCCAGCGTGTGACGGACAGTGTTGGGGTAATCAAGTTACTTTTTTTTAAGTAACTAGTAAAGTAATGCATTACTTTTTAAATTAGAAGGAAATATCTGAGTTACTTTTTCAAATAAGTAACAGTTACTTTGTTTCTGATGTATTGAGTGACAGCTCTGGTGTTGCCATGGTGATGTATTGAGTGACAGCTCTGGTGTTGCCATGGTGACAGACATCAGAGCGTTGTGTGTGAACACGATCTTACTGTAGTTCTAGACTAAATATCATCATGATCTCACTGTAGTTCTAGACTAAATATCATCATGATCTTACTGTAGTTCTAGACTAAATATCATCATGATCTCACTGTAGTTCTAGACTAAATATCAACATGATCTCACTGTAGTTCTAGACTAAATATCAACACGATCTCACTGTAGTTCTAGACTAAATATCAACACGATCTCACTGTAGTTCTAGACTAAATATCAACACGATCTCACTGTAGTTCTAGACTAAATATCAACACGATCTCACTGTAGTTCTAGACTAAATATCAACACGATCTTACTGTAGTTCTAGACTAAATATCAACAAGATCTTACTGTAGTTCTAGACTAAATATCAACACGATCTCACTGTAGTTCTAGACTAAATATCAACACGATCTCACTGTAGTTCTAGACTAAATATCAACACGATCTCACTGTAGTTCTAGACTAAATATCATCATGATCTTACTGTAGTTCTAGACTAAATATCAACACGATCTCACTGTAGTTCTAGACTAAATATCAACACGATCTCACTGTAGTTCTAGACTAAATATCAACACGATCTCACTGTAGTTCTAGACTAAATATCAACACGATCTTACTGTAGTAGTTCTAGACTAAATATCAACATGATCTCACTGTAGTTCTAGACTAAATATCGACACGATCTTACTGTAGATCTAGACTAAATATCAACACGATCTCACTGTAGTTCTAGACTAAATATCGACACGATCTCACTGTAGTTCTAGACTAAATATCATCATGATCTTACTGTAGTTCTAGACTAAATATCATCATGATCTTACTGTAGTTCTAGACTAAAGATCGACACGATCTCACTGTAGTTCTAGACTAAATATCATCATGATCTTACTGTAGTTCTAGACTAAAGATCGACACGATCTTACTGTAGTTCTAGACTAAATATCATCATGATCTTACTGTAGTTCTAGACTAAAGATCGACACGATCTTACTGTAGTTCTAGACTAAATATCAACATGATCTTAATATCAACATGATCTTACTGTAGTTCTAGACTAAATATCAACATGATCTTACTGTAGTTCAGACTAAATATCAACACGATCTTACTGTAGTTCAGACTAAATATCAACACGATCTTACTGTAGTTCAGACTAAATATCAACACGATCTCACTGTAGTTCAGACTAAATATCAACATGATCTCACTGTAGTTCTAGACTAAATATCGACACGATCTTACTGTAGTTCTAGACTAAATATCGACACGATCTCACTGTAGTTCTAGACTAAATATCAACACGATCTTACTGTAGTTCTAGACTAAATATCAACATGATCTCACTGTAGTTCTAGACTAAATATCATCATGATCTTACTGTAGTTCTAGACTAAATATCAACATGATCTCACTGTAGTTCTAGACTAAATATCAACACGATCTCACTGTAGTTCTAGACTAAATATCAACACGATCTCACTGTAGTTCTAGACTAAATATCAACACGATCTCACTGTAGTTCTAGACTAAATATCAACACGATCTCACTGTAGTTCTAGACTAAATATCAACACGATCTTACTGTAGTTCTAGACTAAATATCAACACGATCTCACTGTAGTTCTAGACTAAATATCAACACGATCTTACTGTAGTTCTAGACTAAATATCGACACGATCTCACTGTAGTTCTAGACTAAATATCGACACGATCTCACTGTAGTTCTAGACTAAATATCAACACGATCTCACTGTAGTTCTAGACTAAATATCGACACGATCTCACTGTAGTTCTAGACTAAATATCAACACGATCTCACTGTAGTTCTAGACTAAATATCGACACGATCTCACTGTAGTTCTAGACTAAATATCGACACGATCTCACTGTAGTTCTAGACTAAATATCGACACGATCTCACTGTAGTTCTAGACTAAATATCGACACGATCTCACTGTAGATCTAGACTAAATATCGACACGATCTCACTGTAGCTCTAGACTAAATATCGACACGATCTTACTGTAGCTCTAGACTAAAGATCGACACGATCTCACTGTAGTTCTAGACTAAATATCGACACGATCTTACTGTAGTTCTAGACTAAATATCAACACGATCTTACTGTAGTTCTAGACTAAATATCAACACGATCTCACTGTAGTTCTAGACTAAATATCAACACGATCTTACTGTAGTAGTTCTAGACTAAATATCAACATGATCTCACTGTAGTTCTAGACTAAATATCGACACGATCTTACTGTAGATCTAGACTAAATATCAACACGATCTCACTGTAGTTCTAGACTAAATATCGACACGATCTCACTGTAGTTCTAGACTAAATATCAACACGATCTCACTGTAGTTCTAGACTAAATATCAACATGATCTTACTGTAGTTCTAGACTAAATATCAACATGATCTCACTGTAGTTCTAGACTAAATATCGACACGATCTTACTGTAGTTCTAGACTAAATATCAACACGATCTTACTGTAGTTCTAGACTAAATATCAACACGATCTCACTGTAGTTCTAGACTAAATATCAACACGATCTCACTGTAGTTCTAGACTAAATATCAACACGATCTTACTGTAGTAGTTCTAGACTAAATATCAACATGATCTCACTGTAGTTCTAGACTAAATATCGACACGATCTTACTGTAGATCTAGACTAAATATCAACACGATCTCACTGTAGTTCTAGACTAAATATCGACACGATCTCACTGTAGTTCTAGACTAAATATCATCATGATCTTACTGTAGTTCTAGACTAAATATCATCATGATCTTACTGTAGTTCTAGACTAAAGATCGACACGATCTCACTGTAGTTCTAGACTAAATATCATCATGATCTTACTGTAGTTCTAGACTAAAGATCGACACGATCTTACTGTAGTTCTAGACTAAATATCATCATGATCTTACTGTAGTTCTAGACTAAAGATCGACACGATCTTACTGTAGTTCTAGACTAAATATCAACATGATCTTACTGTAGTTCTAGACTAAATATCAACATGATCTTACTGTAGTTCAGACTAAATATCAACACGATCTTACTGTAGTTCAGACTAAATATCAACACGATCTTACTGTAGTTCTAGACTAAATATCGACACGATCTCACTGTAGTTCTAGACTAAATATCAACACGATCTTACTGTAGTTCTAGACTAAATATCAACACGATCTCACTGTAGTTCTAGACTAAATATCAACACGATCTCACTGTAGTTCTAGACTAAATATCAACATGATCTTACTGTAGTTCTAGACTAAATATCGACACGATCTCACTGTAGTTCTAGACTAAATATCGACACGATCTCACTGTAGTTCTAGACTAAATATCGACACGATCTCACTGTAGTTCTAGACTAAATATCGACACGATCTCACTGTAGTTCTAGACTAAATATCGACACGATCTCACTGTAGTTCTAGACTAAATATCGACACGATCTCACTGTAGTTCTAGACTAAATATCGACACGATCTCACTGTAGTTCTAGACTAAATATCGACACGATCTCACTGTAGTTCTAGACTAAATATCGACACGATCTCACTGTAGTTCTAGACTAAATATCGACACGATCTCACTGTAGTTCTAGACTAAATATCGACACGATCTCACTGTAGTTCTAGACTAAATATCGACACGATCTCACTGTAGTTCTAGACTAAATATCGACACGATCTCACTGTACTCTAGACTCTCACTGTAGTTCTCTATATCGACACGATCTCACTGTAGTTCTAGACTACGACACGATCTCACTGTAGTTCTAGACTAAATATCAACACGATCTCACTGTAGTTCTAGACTAAAGATCGACACGATCTCACTGTAGTTCTAGACTAAATATCAACACGATCTCACTGTAGTTCTAGACTAAATATCGACACGATCTCACTGTAGTTCTAGACTAAATATCGACACGATCTCACTGTAGTTCTAGACTAAATATCAACACGATCTTACTGTAGTTCTAGACTAAATATCAACACGATCTCACTGTAGTTCTAGACTAAATATCGACACGATCTCACTGTCGTTCTAGACTAAATATCAACACGATCTCACTGTAGTTCTAGACTAAATATCGACACGATCTCACTGTCGTTCTAGACTAAATATCTCTCACTGTAGTTCTAGACTAAATATCAACACGATCTCACTGTAGTTCTAGACTAAATATCAACACGATCTCACTGTAGTTCTAGACTAAATATCAACACGATCTCACTGTAGTTCTAGACTAAATATCAACACGATCTCACTGTAGTTCTAGACTAAATATCAACACGATCTCACTGTAGTTCTAGACTAAATATCAACACGATCTCACTGTAGTTCTAGACTAAATATCAACACGATCTCACTGTAGTTCTAGACTAAATATCAACACGATCTCACTGTAGTTCTAGACTAAATATCAACACGATCTCACTGTAGTTCTAGACTAAATATCAACACGATCTTACTGTAGTTCTAGACTAAATATCAACACGATCTCACTGTAGTTCTAGACTAAATATCAACACGATCTCACTGTAGTTCTAGACTAAATATCAACACGATCTTACAGTAGTTCTAGACTAAATATCAACATGATCTTACTGTAGTTCTAGACTAAATATCAACACGATCTTACTGTAGTTCTAGACTAAATATCATCATGATCTCACTGTAGTTCTAGACTAAATATCATCATGATCTCATTGTAGTTCTAGACTAAATATCAACATGTATAAAAACAGTCAAATGCAAACTCAGAATATTACACAAACCTGCAATAATTTAATATGTTAAATAAGAAAGACAAATGTCACTTATGTATTTAAACCCATTTTATTAGCCAACCAACCAATCAATTATCCAATTCAACCATACTAAGCAAAAATCACACATTTGTGTTTGATTGTAGTTATTGCTGAATAGTGTTGAACTGTGTCATATTCTTCATGTGATTAGTTTGATCTGCGTCCTCTACTTTACAGACGTGAATCTACATCTCCTTCAGTCTGAGCCGTATTTACTTCACTTTTGGTGTGAAAGGTCTTTTACATTTTACATTTTTATATTAAAAACAAACAAGCAAACCCTGCCCAGATTTTAAAAAGTAACTCAAAAGTAACATAATGCATTACTTTCCATAAAAAGTAACTAAGTAACTTATTTAGTAACTTTTTTTAGGTAGTAACTCAATATTGTAATGCATTACTTTTAAAAGTATCTTTCCCCAACACTAGTAACACATTACTTTCCATAAAAAGTAACTAAGTAACATAATTAGTAACTTTTTAGGGAGTAACACAATACTGTAATGCATTACTTTTAAAAGTATCTTTCCCCAACACTAGTAACGCATTACTTTCCATAAAAAGTAACTAAGTAACATAATTAGTAACTTTTAGGTAGTAACTCAATATTGTAATGCATTACTTTTAAAAGTATCTTTCCCCAACACTAGTAACACATTACTTTCCATAAAAAGTAACTAAGTAACATAATTAGTAACTTTTAGGGAGTAACGCAATATTGTAATGCATTACTTTTAAAAGTAACTTTCCCCAACACTAGTAACACATTACTTTCCATAAAAAGTAACTAAGTAACATAATTAGTAACTTTTATGTAGTAACGCAATATTGTAATGCATTACTTTCCATAAAAAGTAACTAAGTAATGAAATTAGTAACTTTTTAAGGAGTAACTCAATATTGTAATGCATTACTTTCCATAAAAAGTAACTAAGTAACATAATTAGTTACTTTTTAGGCAGTAACTCAATATTGTAATGCATTACTTTTAAAAGTAACTTTCCCCAACACTAGTAACACATTACTTTCCATAAAAAGTAACTAAGTAACATAATTAGTTACTTTTAGGGAGTAACTCAATATTGTAATGCATTACTTTTAAAAGTATCTTTCCCCAACACTAGTAACACATTACTTTCCATAAAAAGTAACTAAGTAACATAATTAGTAACTTTTTAGGGAGTAACACAATACTGTAATGCATTACTTTTAAAAGTATCTTTCCCCAACACTAGTAACACATTACTTTCCATAAAAAGTAACCAAGTAACATAATTAGTAACTTTTTAGGGAGTAACACAATATTGTAATGCATTACTTTTAAAAGTAACTTTCCTCAACACTAGTAACGCATTACTTTCCATAAAAAGTAACTAAGTAACGTAATTAGTAACTTTTTAGGGAGTAACTCAATATTGTAATGCATTACTTTCCATAAAAAGTAACTAAGTAACATAATTAGTTACTTTCAGGGAGTAACACAATATTGTAATGCATTACTTTTAAAAGTAACTTTCCTCAACACTAGTAACACATTACTTTCCATAAAAAGTAACTAAGTAACATAATTAGTTACTTTTTAGGGAGTAACACAATATTGTAATGCATTACTTTCCATAAAAAGTAACTAAGTAACATAATTAGTTACTTTTTAGGGAGTAACTCAATATTGTAATGCATTACTTTTAAAAGTAACTTTCCCCAATACTAGTAACACATTACTTTCCATAAAAAGTAACTAAGTAACATAATTAGTTACTTTTTAGGGAGTAACACAATATTGTAATGCATTACTTTCCATAAAAAGTAACTAAGTAACATAATTAGTAACTTTTTAGGTAGTAACACAATACTGTAATGCATTACTTTTAAAAGTATCTTTCCTCAACACTAGTAACACATTACTTTCCATAAAAAGTAACTAAGTAACATAATTAGTAACTTTTAGGTAGTAACGCAATATTGTAATGCATTACTTTTTAAAGTATCTTTCCTCAACACTAGTAATGCATTACTTTCCATAAAAAGTAACTAAGTAACATAATTAGTTACTTTTAGGGAGTAACTCAATATTGTAATGCATTACTTTTAAAAGTATCTTTCCCCAACACTAGTAACACATTACTTTCCATAAAAAGTAACTAAGTAACATAATTAGTAACTTTTTAGGGAGTAACACAATACTGTAATGCATTACTTTTAAAAGTATCTTTCCCCAACACTAGTAACACATTACTTTCCATAAAAAGTAACCAAGTAACATAATTAGTAACTTTTTAGGGAGTAACACAATATTGTAATGCATTACTTTTAAAAGTAACTTTCCTCAACACTAGTAACGCATTACTTTCCATAAAAAGTAACTAAGTAACATAATTAGTAACTTTTTAGGGAGTAACTCAATATTGTAATGCATTACTTTTAAAAGTATCTTTCCCCAACACTAGTAATGCATTACTTTCCATAAAAAGTAACTAAGTAACATAATTAGTAACTTTTAGGGTGTAACTCAATATTGTAATGCATTACTTTTAAAAGTATCTTTCCCCAACACTAGTAACACATTACTTTCCATAAAAAGTAACTAAGTAACATAATTAGTTACTTTTAGGGAGTAACTCAATATTGTAATGCATTACTTTTAAAAGTATCTTTCCCCAACACTAGTAATGCATTACTTTCCATAAAAAGTAACTAAGTAACATAATTAGTTACTTTTAGGGAGTAACTCAATATTGTAATGCATTACTTTTAAAAGTATCTTTCCCCAACACTAGTAACACATTACTTTCCATAAAAAGTAACTAAGTAACATAATTAGTAACTTTTTAAGGAGTAACTCAATATTGTAATGCATTACTTTTAAAAGTATCTTTCCCCAACACTAGTAACGCATTACTTTCCATAAAAAGTAACTAAGTAACGTAATTAGTAACTTTTTAAGGAGTAACTCAATATTGTAATGCATTACTTTTAAAAGTATCTTTCCCCAACACTAGTAACACATTACTTTCCATAAAAAGTAACTAAGTAACATAATTAGTAACTTTTAGGGTGTAACTCAATATTGTAATGCATTACTTTTAAAAGTATCTTTCCCCAACACTAGTAATGCATTACTTTCCATAAAAAGTAACTAAGTAACATAATTAGTAACTTTTAGGGTGTAACTCAATATTGTAATGCATTACTTTTAAAAGTATCTTTCCCCAACACTAGTAATGCATTACTTTCCATAAAAAGTAACTAAGTAACATAATTAGTAACTTTTAGGGTGTAACTCAATATTGTAATGCATTACTTTTAAAAGTATCTTTCCCCAACACTAGTAACACATTACTTTCCATAAAAAGTAACTAAGTAACATAATTAGTTACTTTTAGGGAGTAACTCAATATTGTAATGCATTACTTTTTAAAGTATCTTTCCTCAACACTAGTAATGCATTACTTTCCATAAAAAGTAACTAAGTAACATAATTAGTAACTTTTAGGTAGTAACACAATATTGTAATGCATTACTTTTTAAAGTATCTTTCCTCAACACTAGTAATGCATTACTTTCCATAAAAAGTAACTAAGTAACATAATTAGTAACTTTTTAAGGAGTAACTCAATATTGTAATGCATTACTTTTAAAAGTATCTTTCCCCAACACTAGTAATGCATTACTTTCCATAAAAAGTAACTAAGTAACATAATTAGTTACTTTTAGGGAGTAACTCAATATTGTAATGCATTACTTTTAAAAGTATCTTTCCTCAACACTAGTAACACATTACTTTCCATAAAAAGTAACTAAGTAACATAATTAGTAACTTTTAGGGTGTAACTCAATATTGTAATGCATTACTTTTAAAAGTATCTTTCCCCAACACTAGTAATGCATTACTTTCCATAAAAAGTAACTAAGTAACATAATTAGTTACTTTTAGGGAGTAACTCAATATTGTAATGCATTACTTTTAAAAGTATCTTTCCCCAACACTAGTAATGCATTACTTTCCATAAAAAGTAACTAAGTAACATAATTAGTAACTTTTTAAGGAGTAACTCAATATTGTAATGCATTACTTTTAAAAGTATCTTTCCCCAACACTAGTTACACATTACTTTCCATAAAAAGTAACTAAGTAACATAATTAGTTACTTTTAGGGAGTAACTCAATATTGTAATGCATTACTTTTAAAAGTATCTTTCCCCAACACTAGTAATGCATTACTTTCCATAAAAAGTAACTAAGTAACATAATTAGTAACTTTTTAAGGAGTAACTCAATATTGTAATGCATTACTTTTAACAGTAAGGTTCCCCAGCACTGGAGACGGCACCTGATGTGGAAGGGCTGGACTCTGGGGTTGAGGCTGGCCACGCTGATGGTGAGGATCTGCACCGGCGCGTTGAGCTCGGGCGACAGGCTGTGCTGTCGGGAGTCGGTGACGGTCAGGTGACAGTCCTGATGCAGGGCCACGTGCAGCGAGTACGTGCTGACCTTCATCACCCAGGTGTCGGTGACGATCACCCTGGCGCTCGGGCAGCCCGAGGAGAACTTATCGATGCGGCGGAACTCAGTGTTGATGGAGGAGGCTACGGCTCTCCAGCTGGACTGCGGCTGGGCGTGAGCGCTGAGCGCCCTGCAGATGGGGTGATTCTCCCAGCCGCGTCTGGACCAGTGCAGCGCCAGAACACAGCTCACCAGCAGCACGGCCAGAGAGACGCTGAAGTACAGCTGCCAGCGTCCAGTCGCCTGATGCACGTACAGCAGATTCTGCTCCGGAGACGCAAAACACATTCCTACATAGTATCCTGAAACACAGACCACACACACAGTGAACACTGAAACATGAGAAACACTGTGTGTTCATCTGAGCCCATGCATATTACAGCTCTCACATCACTATTGAGGCTGGGACAGTAAATCAGCATATTATTATGATTTCTGAAGATCATGTGACACTGAAGACTGCAGTAATGATGCTGAAAATACAGCTTTGATCACAGAAATACATTAGTTTAACGTATATTAAAATAAAAAACTCTTGTAATAATATTTCACAATAAAACAGTTTTTTTCTGTATTTTGGATCAAATTAATACAGCCTTGAAGAGCAGAAGAGACTTCTTTAAAACATAAACTTTACTAATATTGTTTCTATGCATGTTGGAACATAACAAATACATTTTAAATAACTCAACTGTTTTAAATTATTATTTTACATTATTATTATTATTGAGAGAATAGCTGCGCGTGCAATTCAATGTAGCGCACTGCTACAGATAAGCGCACTACAGACGTCATGTTGTGAGTACTACACTATCCACGCGCTTATAGTATGTGTACTGCGCGCGTGATCCGGTCACGTGACAGCGCTACTGCTCGCGTCTCTGGGACGGAGGACCGTGGCGCAGCGGTACCGAGCGGCAGGCAGCAGTGCAGCAGCAGGGTCAGGGTGCTCCTCCTGATGTGGTGCTGGATGAAGCGCAGGTCTTCACTGCCCAGCCAGTCCGAGAACAGGTGCTGCACCGTCAGCCCCGCGGAGCGCACCTCGCTGGGGGTGAACACGAAGCACAGAGAGAGCGCCGCGTACGCCAGAGTGAAGCAGGCCTCTGGGTCCATCACCACGACTGAACAGCAGCAGACCCCCGAGATCAGGACATCCTCAGGAGAACACAACAAAACCACTTCCGCCCAGCGCAGACACACAGCAGCGGACGTGGCACTGGCGCTTTCAAAATAAAAGCCTCCGCGCGCTGCACTAACATTATCCCATATACACTATATTGCCAAAAGTATTGGCACCCCTTCTAATGAACAGGTTTGACTACTTTAGTAATTTCTATGAGTACAAATCTTAATGTTAAAGCATATAATGATATTCTAGGAAATTGTGTGCTTCTAATATTATAGCAACAGTTTGGACTCTTTTCTATTCTAACATGACAATGTCTCTGTGTATAAGACAAGGTTCAAAAAGAAAATGATTGATTGAGTCAGTGTGGAAGAACTTGACTGGTCTGCATAAAACCAAGTCCTAATCCCAGTTTAACACCTCTGGTGTGACTGTAAATGCAGACCTTGAGACAAAAACTCATCACCAAACACCAATGACTTGTACATATGGGTTCAGTCATTTTAGACACTTACAAAACTGTTGCTACAGAGATGAAATACAATTTTTAAATACATGAATTATGTTCCCATCGTTGTTGCCACAGATTTGGAAGTGCATCTGTTCTAAAGAAGGGGTGCCAATACTTTTGTCCATATAGTGTATGTACAAGTCAATTTAAGAGTTCAACATATTTTATAAAATACTTATTTTATATAAAATAAAATAAAAATTATCTTTATTGTAAACTTAAAGGGGACCTAACGCACACCGTTTCACCCAATCTCATGTTAATCTTGAGTACCTATAGAGTAGTACTGCATCCTTCATATCTCCAAAAACTCTTTAGTTTTATCATATTTATAAAAGAAAGATACAGATTTAAGATTCTCTCCGAAAAAAGCCGAGCTCCTGGAGGTGTGTCGTGTGGGCGGAGCTAACGAGTGAAGGCGTGTCATGGGCGGAGCTAAAGAGTGGAGGTGTGTCGTGGGTGGGGCTAAAGAGTGGAGGTGTGTCGTGGGCGGAGCTAGAGAGTGAAGGCATGGCGTGGGCGGAGCTAAAGAGTGGAGGTGTGTCGTGGGCGGAGCTAGAGAGTGGAGGTGTGTCGTGGGCGGAGCTAAAGAGTGAAGGTGTGTCGTGGGCGGAGCTAGATAGTGAAGGCGTGTCATGGGCGGAGCTAAAGAGTGAAGGCGTGTTGTGGGCAGAGCTAAATAGTGAAGGTGTGTTGTGGGCGGAGCTAAAGAGTGAAGGCATGTCGTGGGCGGAGCTAAATAGCGAAGGCGTGTTGTGGGCAGAGCTAAATAGTGAAGATGTGTTGTGGGCGGAGCTAAAGAGTGAAGGCATGTCGTGGGTGGAGCTAAATAGCGAAGGCGTGTTGTGGGCAGAGCTAAATAGTGAAGGTGTGTTGTGGGCGGAGCTAAAGAGTGAAGGCGTGTCATGGGCGGAGCTAAATAGCGAAGGCGTGTTGTGGGCAGAGCTAAATAGTGAAGGTGTGTTGTGGGCGGAGCTAAAGAGTGAAGGCGTGTCGTGGGCGGAGCTAAAGAGTGACGAGCACTTGCGCCGATCGCCAACAAAACAGACATTTGATGCGTTTCACTCACCATCTGCAGTTCTGAATCATGACCGGGATCTTTTATAGCTGGGACCGCTCCATCTTTCAGTATTAAACCATGTGCAAATCCAGCGTCGAATTGGGCCTTGTTTATAAAACGTTCGTCAACAAAACACTTGAGAAACTCCATTGCTGCCCCGGAAAACAAACTATATCCACTGTTCACGTAACGCTGGGTTGTTTTGGGAAGCTGAACAAGGTTATCTTTCCCTCACAACCAAAAACACACTTCTTTAGAGACGTTCTTCCCGAGCGAGTCCCGTGCAGCGCTGCCGATTGAAGCGTGTTGATTGGCTGCTCTCGCTCCGGTCGATGCGTGCAGGGGCGTGTTCTTCCGGGAGAAATGCCCATATAAGGAGTTCCACCGTCGTTTACGTCATCAAGAACAACGATCGAAAAAAACTCTGAAACTTGTACGAATCCGGAAGTGAGATTTTTGGCACAGAAATACTCTGTTATACGTACAATTTTTTTTTTGAAGCTTTGTCCATGCTTAGCATGAGAATCCAACTCTTTACCAGTGTAAACAACTGCACAAAACAGCATTGTACCCCCCCTTTAAACTTCTATAACTTTTTTATAATTTCGTTAAAGGCTTTCACTTCAGCAATAATCTGCTGTGTCTTCATTAAAAGAGACCAACCTTAGGTCTGTACTCCAAAGTGTTCATGAATTACATCCATGCTGTAACAAGTGTTCTGCTCTCAGTGGATTTATACCCCAAAGGAGCGACGTATCGGGATACAAACATTAAAATCAAAAAAATCATGAAATTGTATTATTTGAGTCCAATAAGATGGAAAATAGAAATGTCTCTTTACGGTTTTGCCCTTTATAGGGTTAAAGTTGTTCAAATTAAGTTGTTAGCAATGCATATTACTAATCAAAAATTAAGTTTTGATATATTTACGGTAGGAAATATCTTCATGTAACATGATCTTAATATCCTAATGATTTTTGGCATAAAAGAAAAATGTATAATTTTGACCCATACAATGTATTGTTGGCTATTACTACAAATATACCTGTGTTACTTATGACTGCTTTTGTGCTGCAGGGACACATATAACAATATTTATTGTAATGATGGATGAAAGAACCAGGACCTGATCAAATAATATGATCCCTTATGAAAAATAGCCATCGTTTTATTACAAATAAACCCAAAAAAACATGGTTATTTAGTTAAATCATGGTAACCATAACTGAACATGATTTTGCTGCACTAACTATAGCTTAACCATGCTTGTAGTGAAACTGTGGTTATACAAATAATAATAATAATTAATAATAATAATAATTCGTTACACTTATATAGCGCTTTTCTGGGTACTGAAAGCACTTGGTATTCAATACACCAAAAAAACATGGTTACTACACTTTTACTATAGTAAAACCGTGGTTAATTTTATTGCACGTATCTATTGTATTCGTTTTGGTCTAATTTATTTATTTTATTGTTGCTCTCTAATTGCCTCATTTGTAAGAAAAGCATCTGCTGAATGATTCAATATAGATGTTAAATGAAACAACTTGCATAATAAATCATAATTAAATCTGAAAGCGCAGTATTCACTGAGAAACGAGGCCAGCAGGAGTTTATTATAATAACAGTAGATCAGAAAATGAAGGACAAGTCACTGGCTCAGAAGAATAATGGAAAACCCCTGTGCTAAACAAATACAATGTTTTATACGTTCATACTGTAATATTAATAATGTGCTGTTTACATTGAACCCAAATGAATGAACGCAAAAGTAAACAATACTGATGAAAGACAAAATTAATGTGTTTTTCCAAAAGAACCTTAACTGTTATTATGAGAAGCAAGTGAAGGCTGCATAACAGTTATGAACATTTTCCCTCTCTCTTTTTAATTATTATTAATGCTTGAGCAACATATACATAACAAAAGTGCCAAGGGTGTACACAGAAAAATATACAAAATTAATATTAACTATACATGTATATATAAAACCACAAAAATATATATATATATAAATCACAATAACTTAAATGTACCAAATAATAATAATAATAATAAAAAAAATATATATATATAAATCACAATAACTTAAATGTACCAAATAATAATAATAATAAATATATATATATATAAATCACAATAACTTAAATGTACCAAATAATAATAATAAAAAATATATATATATAAATCACAATAATTTAAATGTACCAAATAATAATAATAATAAATAATATATATATAAATCACAATAACTTAAATGTACCAAATAATAATAATAATATAAATATATATATATAAATCACAATAACTTAAATGTACCAAATAATAATAATAATAATAATAAAAATATATATATATATAATCACAATAACTTAAATGTACCAAATAATAATAATAATAATAATAAATATATATATATATATATATATAAATCACAATAACTTAAATGTACCAAATAATAATAATAATAAATATATATATATATAAATCACAATAACTTAAATGTACCAAATAATAATAATAAAAAAAAAAATATATATAAATCACAATAACTTAAATGTACCAAATAATAATAATAATAATAAAAAAAAAATATATATATATATATAAATCACAATAACTTAAATGTACCAAATAAATACACTTTTTTTGTTTGTATTCTCCTTAATGTTGCTTATATAATTATCTAATTCCTTAAATACCACAGAATTTGCAACGATGAATATGATATTTAACAAGCATAATCAAGAGATTGATAACATAAACCTCATTTTCCAATTTCTTGTCATCGTTCAAAAAGCCAAATATTACATGTTCATATAGTAAAAGAAAGTTGGACAACACTTTGTCATTATAAATGTAGAAACCTCCCACCATAAGCTCTGTATATTGATAATGCCAGAAAATATGAGATCATATCTCTTCTGTTTCTGTGTGTCGGGTTATAGACGCGTCACGTGAGCGCTGATTGTCGTTGATTGATAGCTTCGCCGACCTATGACGCCGCGACCCCACAGCGTGTGACCAATCAGAGCGGGGGGTCTGCAGCCAGGGGGCGGGACGCAGCTCTGTGATTGGCTGAAGCGCGCAGCAAGCTTTCCGTTCTAGAATCCGAATCGAGCGTTCAGTTTCATTATTCTGAATTCCTCTCGACTCTACCGGAACATTACCCGCGGGAGACATGTCAAGCTCCAGGAGCAGGAGCACGCACTTCTGGAGCGAGGACGAGACGGATTTCCTCCTGCAGACTCTGAAGGAGATGAACATCGACCGCTACACCGACGGAAGGAAGCACCGGAACAGCCTGATCTTCCGGAAGGTGTGCGCGAGGCACCGGGAGGCCGGTTTCGCGCGCTCCTGCGACCAGGTCAAGCACCGCTGGAAGACGCTCAAGTCCATCTACTACAAAGCGAAGAAGAAGAGCAGCAGCTCCAGCTTCAGACACTTCGACACGATGGAGGAGATCTTCGGACACAGGCCTCTGCTGCTCATCACGACCCCCAGCAGCGAGCAGAAACACGGCTCCCCGCGCTCCGACAGCAAGGACGGAGAAGAAGAAGAGGAAGAGGAGGAGGAGGAGGGTGAGTGGAGCATATAACTATACTAGTCAACATTTAAAGTGGATCAAAACCTTAAACCTAAAGCGTTTTTGTCTCAGGACAACTTTGTTTGATCCACTTCAACGTTACTATGGTTACGGGATTTAAATGTAACGGTTACAGTTACTGAGAAAAACGTTACTTATGAAAATGTCAACAAATAGAGTTATGTTTGAATATTTTCTCACACATACAGATTTGATTGATTTCTTAACAAAATTGCATTAAATATTGCTAAAAAAACAATAGAAACCATCACAGAAATTCAAATGGTTAACATTAAAACACCATTATTAGCTTGAAAACCATTACAGAATTATTTTTGTAATGGTTAAATCAATATTATTTATCATCCCACCAATAAAATCCATCACATACCAGTAGACACCATTATAGTTTCCATTAAAACCAGTGCAATTCCCATTATAACCATTAAATCAGTACATTTTCTATTGTGTTTCGTCTCATATATATGAGACGCCAATGTTTTATGTTTATTCCATAACTTCCATTATTTCTTATTTGTGACTCTGGACCAGTCTGAAACCAGTATACCATTTATATAACCACAGTTTACTACAAATACCATGGTTAAACTATAGTTAGTGCAGCAAAATCATGTAGTCATTGTAGTAAACCATGTTATTTTTCATAAGGGATAGTATTAATATTAAACATCCATCTTTCTGAGCACATTTACTGATAAATATTGTAATATGTGACCCTGGAGCACAACAGCAGTCATAACTTTGATGAACTGTTTTGATCCGCTTCAGATGTTGACTAGCGTTACTATGGTTACATGTAACGGAATGTAAATGTAACTGTAATATGTTACAGTGACCGAGAAAACAACAACAAACAGTTACTTATGAAAATGTTAACGATTATAAAAGAGTTACATTTTAATATTTTCACACACATATAGATTTAATTAATTTCTTTCCGAAATTGCATTTATCGCTTTAAAATATGAGTTTTATAAAAAATATTTTTTATAATTATAATATTAATTTTATAATAATATTATTATATAATAATATAATATTAATTTTATGATAAAAAATACTATATAAAATATAATTATTATTATTTTTTTTTTTTTATAATTATAATATTAATTTTATAATAATATTATTATATAATAATATAATTAATTTTATAATAAAAAATACTATATAAAATATAATTATTATTATTATTTATATTTTTTTATAATTATAATATTATTATATAATAATATAATATTAATTTTATGATAAAAAATACTATATAAAATATAATTATTATTATTATTATTATTTTTTTTTATTTTGTTTTATAATTATAATATTAATTTTATAATAATATAATTAATTTTATAATAAAAAATACTATATAAAATATAATTTATTATATTATTTTTTTTTATTTTTTTTTTTATAATTATAATATAATAATTTTAATAATAATATTATTATATAATAATATAATTAATTTTATAATAAAAAATAATAATATAATTAATTTTATAATAAAAAATACTATATAAATATAATTATTATTATTATTATTTTTTTATTTTTTTATAATATTAATTTTATAATAATATTATTATATAATAATATAATTAATTTTATAATAAAAAATACTATATAAAATATAATTATATTTTTTTTTATTTTTTTTTTAAATAAAATATAATATATATATTTTTTTTTAAATAAAAAAAAATAAAAAAAATAAACTTTTTTAAAAAGTTTAGGACACATGCTTATTCCATAACTGTTTTAGTTCCTGTTTGGGGTTTATGTATATGTTTTTTTAAAGATTACCCCCCCCCCCCCCCCCCCCCCCCCCCTGTTTTCTGTCATTATTAGATATGCAAAGATTTGATTTCAAAAACAGTATCATAGTTATTAAACTAGATCTTATGATTTTGAATCTGTATTTAACCTCAGAACGGCCTCAAAGTATTATTAAAAGTATTAAAAAATTATTAAATTAAAATTATATATATATATATTTTATAATCTTAACTCAAGTGAAGAACAATGTACATGTTTAAAACAGTTGCAAACATTTTTTAGAAATTTAGAAAAGTAATTAAATGTAATTAGTTATGTTATTGTAATAAAGTAATTGAGATGGTTACACCACTTATTACATTTTAGATCAGATTTGGATATTATAATCGGATACCACCATCATAGCTAATGTTTAAGAAACAAATCATAATAAAAATATTAGAAGCAGTTAGAAAAACAACTTTTTATCTATTTATTTACTTATTTATAGGCATTTAAGTCATGCAATAAATAAACATATAACCAATTTAAATCATTTACGATCTTAAATTCCTTTTAAAAATAGACATATGTGTCCCTGCAGCACAAAAGCAGTCATAAGTAACACAGGTATATTTGTAGCAATAGCCAACAATACATTGTATGGCTCAAAATTATACATTTTTCTTTTATGCCAAAAATCATTAGGATATTAAGATCATGTTCCATCAAGATATTTTGTACATTTCTTACCGTAAATATATCAAAACTTAGTAATATGCATTGCTGTGAACTTCATTTGAACAACTTTAAAGGTGATTTTCTCAATATTTTGATTTTTTTGCACCCTCAGATTCCAGATTTTCATATAGTTGAACATAAAGCAATGCAGTGCAGTAGTGCAGCACAGACACATCTTCTCTAAAGAAGCAGTGTGTGGTTAAAAGCCTTATCTTCTCATGTGTTTGTGTGATACAGATAACGGAGTGGATGATGATGGAGGAGGAATTGAGGAAATCCAGTCCGTGAAGACGGAGAACGAGCCTCTGATCCTCACACAAGCATCACAAGAGAGCTCCACCACGTCCACAGAGACCTCCGGGTCCACCTCCACCCAGCCCTTCACCTCCGGGTCCACCTCCACCCAGCCAGGTCTGAGCTCCGCATCACACATCAGCCCTCAGGACGTCCCAGATCAGGAGGAGTGTGTGTCTTCATCAGGAGAAATGCATCAGTGTCTCATCAATGGATGCTCTGCAGTGAATGGGTGCCGTCAGAATGAGAGCTGATAAAACATCACAAGTAATCCACACTATTTTATTTTAGTTCTATTTTAGTTCTATTTTATTCATGACAAGATGGCGCCGAGGATGGCAGCCGTGTTGCGAGCTCCGAGAAAACTCTGCAGGTTTTCGTATGTTTTGTTTGTTTTTTTGTTGTTTTACGTGTTAGATGTTGTTAGTATAACTGTCTACGATAGAGACACGCTTTTAAACATCGGTTCTTACGTCGCGCAACGCAAACCGGACTTTGAGTTCCTGAACGCTGGTGGATTGTTTACAGACACCGCATCAGAGCCCTTTGTCTGGAACGCACGACCACGACGAAAGAAACGCAGCTGGAAAAGAGGGAAGAGAGCTGGCGTTCTTGTCAGACTGAGACGCCGTGCCTTTCGACCTCCTCTCCCAACCATTTTGCTGGCTAACGTTCAGTCACTGGATAACAAACTCTGTGAACTGCGTGCGCGCATCTCATACCAACGAGAAACAAGGGAATGCTGCGTTATTTGCCTCACAGAAACCTGGATGTCTGCAATGGTTCCAGACTCAGCCATCGAGCTTACAGGGTTCTCCGTACACCGCTCGGACAGAACGAAAGAGCTCACAGGGAAAAGCAAAGGTGGGGGCGTTTGTTTCTACATCAACAACTCGTGGTGTGATGAAAGGAACCTACACTGTATTAAATCCTTCTGCTCCCCTGATCTGGAATTTCATACGCTTCTGTGTAGACCATTCTGGTTACCGAGGGAATTTACAGCGATCATAATCACGGCTGTATACATTCCCCCTCAAGCCAACACAGACCAGGCACTCAGGGAACTGTACGGGAATATAAGCGAGCAGGAAACCGCGCACCCAGATGCAGCGTTTATTATTACGGGGGACTTTAATAAAGCCAACTTCAGAACAATAGCTCCAAAATACTTTCAGCACATCACCATCAACACGCGTGGTGATCGTGTACTGGACCATTGTTACTCCCCTTCCGGGACGCTTACAAATCCCTCCCCCGCCCACTTTCGGCAAATCTGATCACTCCTCCGTTTTGCTTCTGCCTGCTTATAGGCAGAAACTGAAACGAGAAGCACCCGCCCTCAGGACAGTTCAATGCTGGTCGGACCAATCGGACGCTATACTTCAGGACTGTTTTGATCACGTGGACTGGGACATGTTCCGGGAAGCATCTGATGGTGACATAGAGGAGTACTCAGACTCTGTAACGTGTTTCATACGGACGTGTATAGAGGATGTAATTCCGACCAAAACAATACGCATCTACCCCAACCAAAAACCGTGGATTAACAGCGATGTTCGATCAGCCTTGTCAGCGCGGACATCTGCCTTTAAATCCGGAAACACTGACGATCGGAAACAAGCCAGTTACGATCTCAGGAGATCCATCAAAGCAGCCAAACGACAATACAAAAACAAAGTTGAAGAACAATTCAACAACAACAACCCAAGAAGCATGTGGCAGGGCATCAACAATATCACAGGTTTTAAAGGGAATAAACCAGCCACTGTGAACATTGCCGCCTCTCTACCGGATGAGCTGAATAACTTTTATGCTCGTTTCGAGGCTCATAACACCGCCCACACAGAGTGCGCTCCCACAGCTGCTGCAGAAGAGGTGAGTCCACTATCCCTTTCTGTCGCGGATGTAACTCGATCCTTCAAACGGTTGAACATCCGCAAAGCTGTGGGCCCGGATGGCATCCCAGGCCGTGTGCTCAAAGCATGCGCTTACCAACTAGCCGGGGTTTTTACAGACATCTTCAATCTGTCCCTCTCTCTGTCTGTGGTTCCCTCATGCTTCAAAAAATCCACCATTGTGCCCATACCAAAGAAAAATAAAATCACATGCTTGAACGACTGGAGGCCCGTTGCTCTGACACCCATCTTCAGCAAGTGTTTTGAGAAGCTCATCAGAGACCACATCTGCTCTGTGCTGCCTGCCTCACTGGACCCACTACAATTTGCATACCGCAGAAACCGTTCCACAGACGACGCTATTGCCTTCACCCTGCACACTGCTCTCTCCCACCTGGAAAATAAGAACACCTATGTAAGGATGCTGTTCGTGGATTATAGTTCAGCATTTAACACCATAGTGCCTGCCACACTGGTTGAGAAGCTCCAGACTCTGGGACTGAACAGATCTCTGTGCAGCTGGATCCTGGACTTCCTGACAGGCAGAAGTCAGGTGGTCAGAATGGGCAACAACACTTCATCTCCGCTGATCCTCAACACTGGTGCCCCGCAGGGCTGCGTTCTCAGCCCACTCCTGTACTCCCTGT
>CM049861.1:29077303-29102303 GCA_027422415.1 Schizothorax lantsangensis | reverse complement strand
TGTGTCTAAAGGTTCATTTATAAAGTTTGTGAAGTTAGAAATTGTGTCGGGTGAGTTTAACATACTGAATTAAAGCAACATTATGTCCTCAGTGTTTGTTTTCCGCCGTGTTCTCAGTGTTTGTTTGCTCCTGTGTTCTCTGTGTTTGTTTGCCGCCGTGTTCTCAGTGTTTGTTTGCTCCGTGTTCTCTGTGTTTGTTTGCCGCCGTGTTCTCAGTGTTTGTTTGCCGCCGTGTTCTCTGTGTTTGTTTGCCGCCGTGTTCTCAGTGTTTGTTTTCCGCCGTGTTCTCAGTGTTTGTTTGCTCCTGTGTTCTCTGTGTTTGTTAGCCGCCGTGTTCTCAGTGTTTGTTTTCCGCCGTGTTCTCAGTGTTTGTTTGCTCCTGTGTTCTCAGTGTTTGTTTGCTCCTGTGTTCTCAGTGTTTGTTTGCCGCCGTGTTCTCAGTGTTTGTTTGCTCCTGTGTTCTCAGTGTTTGTTTGCCGCCGTGTTCTCAGTGTTTGTTTGCTCCTGTGTTCTCAGTGTTTGTTTTCCGCCGTGTTCTCAGTGTTTGTTTGCTCCTGTGTTCTCTGTGTTTGTTAGCCGCCGTGTTCTCAGTGTTTGTTTTCCGCCGTGTTCTCAGTGTTTGTTTGCTCCTGTGTTCTCTGTGTTTGTTAGCCGCCGTGTTCTCAGTGTTTGTTTGCTCCTGTGTTCTCTGTGTTTGTTAGCCGCCGTGTTCTCAGTGTTTGTTTGCTCCTGTGTTCTCAGTGTTTGTTTGTTCCCGTGTTCTCAGTGTTTGTTAGCAGCCGTGTTCTCAGTGTTTGTTTGCCGCCGTGTTCTCAGTGTTTGTTTGCCGCCGTGTTCTCAGTGTTTGTTTGCTCCTGTGTTCTCAGTGTTTGTTTGCCGCCGTGTTCTCAGTGTTTGTTTGCTCCCGTGTTCTTTGTGTTTGTTTGCTCCGTGTTCTCAGTGTTTGTTTGCTGCTGTGTTCTCAGTGTTTGTTTGCTCCTGTGTTCTCTGTGTTTGTTTGCTCCTGAGTTCTCAGTGTTTGTTTGCTCCTGTGTTCTCAGTGTTTGTTTCCTCCCGTGTTCTCAGTGTTTGTTTGCTCCGTGTTCTCAGTGTTTGTTTGCTCCTGTGTTCTCAGTGTTTGTTTGCTCCTGTGTTCTCAGTGTTTGTTTGCTCCCGTGTTCTCTGTGTTTGTTTGCTCCGTGTTCTCAGTGTTTGTTTGCTGCTGTGTTCTCAGTGTTTGTTTGCTCCTGTGTTCTCAGTGTTTGTTTGCTCCCGTGTTCTCTGTGTTTGTTTGCTCCGTGTTCTCAGTGTTTGTTTGCTCCTGTGTTCTCAGTGTTTGTTTGCTCCTGTGTTCTCAGTGTTTGTTTGCTCCTGTGTTCTCAGTGTTTGTTTGCTCCTGTGTTCTCAGTGTTTGTTTGTTCCCGTGTTCTCAGTGTTTGTTTGCTCCTGTGTTCTCAGTGTTTGTTTGTTCCCGTGTTCTCAGTGTTTGTTTGCTCCTGTGATCTCAGTGTTTGTTTGCTCCTGTGTTCTCAGTGTTTGTTTGCTCCCGTGTTCTCAGTGTTTGTTTGTTCCCGTGTTCTCAGTGTTTGTTTGCTCCTGTGTTCTCAGTGTTTGTTTGCTCCCGTGTTCTCAGTGTTTGTTTGTTCCCGTGTTCTCAGTGTTTGTTTGCTCCGTGTTCTCAGTGTTTGTTTGCTCCGTGTTCTCAGTGTTTGTTTGCTCCTGTGATCTCAGTGTTTGTTTGCTCCTGTGTTCTCAGTGTTTGTTTGCTCCTGTGTTCTCAGTGTTTGTTTGCTCCTGTGTTCTCAGTGTTTGTTTGCTCCTGTGATCTCAGTGTTTGTTTGCTCCTGTGATCTCAGTGTTTGTTAGCCGCCGTGTTCTCAGTGTTTGTTTGCTCCTGTGTTCTCTGCGTTTGTTTGACGCCGTGTTCTCAGTGTTTGTTTGCTCCCGTGTTCTCTGTGTTTGTTTGCTCCGTGTTCTCTGCGTTTGTTTGCCGCCGTGTTCTCAGTGTTTGTTTGCTCCCGTGTTCTCTGTGTTTGTTTGCTCCTGTGTTCTCAGTGTTTGTTTGCCGCCGTGTTCTCAGTGTTTGTTTGCCGCCGTGTTCTCAGTGTTTGTTTGCCGCCGTGTTCTCAGTGTTCGTTTGCTCCTGTGATCTCAGTGTTTGTTTGCTCCTGTGATCTCAGTGTTTGTTTGCTCCTGTGATCTCAGTGTTTGTTTGCTCCCGTGTTCTCTGTGTTTGTTTGCTCCCGTTTTCTCAGTGTTCGTTTGCCGCCGTGTTCTCAGTGTTTGTTTGCCGCCGTGTTCTCATTGTTTGTTTGCTCCTGTGTTCTCAGTGTTTGTTTGCCGCCGTGTTCTCAGTGTTTGTTTGCCGCCGTGTTCTCAGTGTTTGTTTGCCGCCGTGTTCTCAGTGTTTGTTTGCTGCTGTGTTCTCAGTGTTTGTTTGCCGCCGTGTTCTCAGTGTTTGTTTGCCGCCGTGTTCTCAGTGTTTGTTTGCCGCCGTGTTCTCAGTGTTTGTTTGCCGCCGTGTTCTCAGTGTTCGTTTGCTCCTGTGATCTCAGTGTTTGTTTGCTCCTGTGATCTCAGTGTTTGTTTGCTCCTGTGATCTCAGTGTTTGTTTGCTGCCGTGTTCTCAGTGTTTGTTTGCTCCTGTGTTCTCAGTGTTTGTTTGCTCCTGTGTTCTCAGTGTTTGTTTGCTCCTGTGTTCTCAGTGTTCGTTTGCCGCCGTGTTCTCAGTGTTTGTTTGCCGCCGTGTTCTCATTGTTTGTTTGCCGCCGTGTTCTCATTGTTTGTTTGCCGCCGTGTTCTCAGTGTTCGTTTGCCGCCGTGTTCTCATTGTTTGTTTGCCGCCGTGTTCTCATTGTTTGTTTGCCGCCGTGTTCTCAGTGTTCGTTTGCCGCCGTGTTCTCAGTGTTCGTTTGCTCCTGTGTTCTCAGTGTTTGTTTGCTCCGTGTTCTCAGTGTTTGTTTGCTGCCGTGTTCTCAGTGTTTGTTTGCCGCCGTGTTCTCAGTGTTCGTTTGCCGCCGTGTTCTCAGTGTTCGTTTGCTCCTGTGTTCTCAGTGTTTGTTTGCTCCTGTGTTCTCAGTGTTTGTTTGCTCCTGTGTTCTCAGTGTTTGTTTGCCGCCGTGTTCTCAGTGTTTGTTTGCCGCCGTGTTCTCAGTGTTTGTTTGCCACCGTGTTCTCAGTGTTCGTTTGCTCCTGTGTTCTCAGTGTTCGTTTGCTCCTGTGTTCTCAGTGTTCGTTTGCTCCTGTGTTCTCAGTGTTTGTTTGCCACAGTGTTCTCAGTGTTTGTTTGCCACAGTGTTCTCAGTGTTTGTTTGCTCCTGTGCTCTCAATGTTTGTTTGCTCCTGTGTTCTCAATGTTTGTTTGCTCCTGTGATCTGTGTTTGTTTGCTCCTGTGTTCTCAGTGTTTGTTTGCTCCGTGTTTTCAGTGTTTGCTCCGTGTTCTCAGTGTTTGTTTGCTCCTGTGTTCTTAGTGTTTGTTTGCTCCTGTGATCTCAGTGTTTGTTTGCTCCTGTGATCTCAGTGTTTGTTTGCCGCCGTGTTCTCAGTGTTCGTTTGCTCCTGTGATCTCAGTGTTTGTTTGCTCCCGTGTTCTCAGTGTTTGTTTGCCGCCGTGTTCTCAGTGTTCGTTTGCTCCTGTGTTCTCAGTGTTTGTTTGCCGCCGTGTTCTCAGTGTTTGTTTGCTCCTGTGTTCTCAGTGTTTGTTTGCTCTGTGTTCTCAGTGTTTGTTTGCCGCCGTGTTCTTAGTGTTTGTTTGCTCCCGTGTTCTCAGTGTTTGTTTGCTCCCGTGTTCTCAGTGTTTGTTTGCTCCCGTGTTCTCAGTGTTTGTTTGCTCCCGTGTTCTCAGTGTTTGTTTGCTCCGGTGTTCTCAGTGTTTGTTTGCTCCCGTGTTCTCAGTGTTTGTTTGCTCCCGTGTTCTCAGTGTTTGTTTGCTCCGTGTTTTCAGTGTTTGTTTGCTCCGTGTTCTCAGTGTTTGTTTGCTCCTGTGTTCTCAGTGTTTGTTTGCTCCTGTGATCTCAGTGTTTGTTTGCTCCGTGTTCTCAGTGTTTGTTTGCTCCTGTGTTCTCAGTGTTTGTTTGCCGCCGTGTTCTCAGTGTTTGTTTGCCGCCGTGTTCTCAGTGTTCGTTTGCCGCCGTGTTCTCAGTGTTCGTTTGCTCCTGTGATCTCAGTGTTTGTTTGCTCCCGTGATCTCAGTGTTTGTTTGCTCCCGTGTTCTCTGTGTTTGTTTGCTCCCGTGTTCTCTGTGTTTTTTTGCTCCCGTGTTCTCAGTGTTTGTTTGCCGCCGTGTTCTCAGTGTTTGTTTGCCGCCGTGTTCTCAGTGTTTGTTTGCTCCGTGTTCTCAGCGTTTGTTTGCTCCTGTGTTCTCAGTGTTTGTTTGCTCCGTGTTCTCAGTGTTTGTTTGCTCCGTGTTCTCAGCGTTTGTTTGCTCCTGTGTTCTCAGTGTTTGTTTGCCGCCGTGTTCTCAGTGTTTGTTTGCCGCCGTGTTCTCAGTGTTCGTTTGCTCCTGTGATCTCAGTGTTTGTTTGCTCCTGTGATCTCAGTGTTTGTTTGCTCCCGTGTTCTCTGTGTTTGTTTGCTCCCGTGTTCTCTGTGTTTGTTTGCCGCCGTGTTCTCAGTGTTTGTTTGCCGCCGTGTTCTCAGTGTTTGTTTGCCGCCGTGTTCTCAGTGTTTGTTTGCCGCCGTGTTCTCAGTGTTTGTTTGCCGCCGTGTTCTCAGTGTTTGTTTGCCGCCGTGTTCTCAGTGTTCGTTTGCTCCTGTGATCTGTGTTTGTTTGCTCCTGTGTTCTCAGTGTTTGCTTGCTCCGTGTTCTCAGTGTTTGTTTGTTCCCGTGTTCTCTGTGTTTGTTTGCTCCGTGTTCTCAGTGTTTGTTTGCTCCTGTGTTCTCAGTGTTTGTTTGCTCCTGTGTTCTCAGTGTTTGTTTGCTCCTGTGATCTCAGTGTTTGTTTGCTCCTGTGTTCTCAGTGTTTGTTTGCCGCCGTGTTCTCAATGTTTGTTTGCTCCTGTGTTCTCAGTGTTTGTTTGCTCCGTGTTCTCTTTGTTTGTTTGCTCCTGTGTTCTCAGTGTTTGTTTGCTCCCGTGTTCTCAGTGTTTGTTTGCTCCCGTGTTCTCAGTGTTTGTTTGCTCCGTGTTCTCTTTGTTTGTTTGCTCCCGTGTTCTCTTTGTTTGTTTGCTCCCGTGTTCTCTTTGTTTGTTTGCTCCCGTGTTCTCTTTGTTTGTTTGCTCCCGTGTTCTCTTTGTTTGTTTGCTCCCGTGTTCTCAGTGTTTGTTTGCCGCCGTGTTCTCAGTGTTTGTTTGCCGCCGTGTTCTGTGTTTGTTTGCCGCCGTGTTCTGTGTTTGTTTGCCGCCGTGTTCTGTGTTTGTTTGCCGCCGTGTTCTGTGTTTGTTTGCCGCCGTGTTCTCTGTATTTGTTTGCCGCCGTGTTCTCTGTGTTTGTTTGCCGCCGTGTTCTCTGTGTTTGTTTGCCGCCGTGTTCTCTGTGTTTGTTTGTTTGTTCCTGTGTTCTCAGTATTTGTTTGCTCCTGTGTTCTCAGTATTTGTTTGCTCCTGTGTTCTCAGGCGTGCTGAAGCACAGACACTCGTGCTGTGCTGCGCTACACAGTCAGTATCAAGGCTTTCTGGAGAGACTGCAGCAGACGCAGAACGCCTGGCTGGAGCAGCAGCTGGAGCAGAGTCACGTCCGAGAGGAGCGTCTGGTGGCCCGAGTGCTGTCCGAACACACCCGATCCATGGAGGCGTTGGTCAACCAGCTGTTCGCAGGCTTGAGGAGCCTCCTGCCTCCGTCCTATCCCCATCCCCAGACGTCAGCCCTGCAGAGCAGCAATCCTGAATCCTGAATCACTCACCAGACTCAAAGAGACCTCAACACCTCACAGCAGTCTTCATTCAGAGGCTTTCTCAGAGTTCTCATTCAGCAGCCCTGGACTGGTTTTTAAAGGTAGTGATAACTAGGGATGGGCGTATCGATCCTAAAGTATCGATATTGATGCGAGTATTGGAAGTACTGATACTCAAATTAAAAATATTGATACTAAGGTGTGTTTTATTTACCAGTGATTTTGCAAAAACATTTAATGCATACCATATGATTTGAATTGGACGAATAACCTATGTTAGTGAGAGCGTTCACTCACTTCTGATAGTGCATTCAAACAGGGCTGCATTCCCAAAAGTGTCATAAGAAAGCATTGATGCTATTGGGAACGGCAGCCCAGAACAATGCTTATCAGAGGACAGAAAAAACATATGTTTGAGTTGTTTCACAATAAACAAATTTAAATTGTAGCCTAGTTTGTGCAGTTACATTTATTTAAATTGAACGTTAAAAGTTCATATTGATCATGTTCTGTTCTGTAATGTTAATATAAATCACACTCTCAGAATAAAAAGGTTGCATTTGATTCGTGCAACAACCTGTCACTGCAGTCCCTTATGAAAATGAACCATGGTTTTATTAAAGTGACTGTAGTTCAACTATAATATTTGTAGATTTCCAAGGTTACCACTACAGTAAACTAGTATCCTTGCACTAGTACTAGTTTCAGTACCGGTACTTTTGACAACACTACAGTAAACATACACTATATTGCCAGAAGTATTGGGTCGCCCCCTTCTAATGAACAGGTTTGACTACTTCAGTAATTTCTATGAGTACAAATCTTAATGTTAAAGCATATAATGATATTCTAGGAAATTCATCACCAAACACCAATGACTTATACATGCACTATATAGACAAATGTATTGGCACCCCCTTCTTTAGAACAGAAAAATGCACTTCCAAATCTATGGGAACGTAATTAATGTATTTAAAAATTGTATTTCATCTCTGTTGCAACAGTTTTGTAAGTGTCTAAAATGACTGAACCCATGTGTACAAGTCATTGGTGTTTGGTGATGAGTTTTTGTCTCAAGGTCTGCATTTACAGTCACACCAGAGGTGTTAAACTGGGATTAGGACTTGGTTTTATGCAGACCAGTCAAGTTCTTCCACACTGACTCAATCAATCATTTTCTTTTTGAACCTTGTCTTATACACAGAGACATTGTCATGTTAGAATAGAAAAGAGTCCAAACTGTTGCTATAATATTAGAAGCACACAATTTCCTAGAATATCATTATATGCTTTAACATTAAGATTTGTACTCATAGAAATTACTAAAGTAGTCAAACCTGTTCATTAGAAGGGGGTGCCAATACTTTTGGCAATATAGTGTATTTTAACCATGTGTAATAGGGATGGGCGATATGGGCTTAAAAAGATATCACAATAATTTCTGGTATTTATTGCGATAACGATATCAATGACAATAATTCAGGGAATCTTATGCATCCAACACAAAAAAAAAATCCTGTTTCTTTAGAGAAAAGTATTATGTTTCCTATTTTTACCCAAAATAGGGTGTTGTGAGCATTACTGAGTACACACGTAATGTAATGACTATTTGTGTCCCTGGAGCACAAAAGCAGTCATAAGTAACACAGGTATATTTGTAGCAATAGCCAACAATACATTGTATGGGTCAAAATTATCCATTTTTCTTTTATGCCAAAAATCATTAGGATATTAAGATCATGTTACATGAAGATATTTAGTAAATTCCCTACCGTAAATATATCATAACTTAATTTTTGATTAGTAATATGCATTGCTAAGCACTTCATTTGAACAACTTTAAAGATGATTTTCTCAATATTTAGATATTTTTGCACCCTCAGATTCCAGATTTTCAAATAGTTGTATCTCAGACAAATATTGTCCGATCATAACAAACCATACATCAATGTGAAGCTATTTATTCATCTTTCAGATGATGCATAAATCTCAATTTCGAAAAATTGACCCTTATGACTGGTTTTGTGCTCCATTCACATTGGAAGCCAGAGGGCGCCCTTGCGTAGAAACTCAGGAAATCTCTAATATGGATAAAGGTGTTTATATATATATATATATATATATATATATATATATATATATATAAGGCATTAATTTTTTTTTTTATTATTATATATATATATATATATATATATATATATATATATATATATATATATATATATATAATAATAAAAAAAAAAATTAATGCCTTACATCAGAACACTACAATGAGAAATATTCAAATGTAAAAAAGAAACCAATAAACGATAAACAACATTAATAAATGAAACACTGCCAGAGGACAGCATAATAAAAATAAATAGGGCCTCACTCTATACAGTGGACAAAGGTATCCAGTTATCGCTATAGCTGAATAAAACACAGACAGATACATTTTAACTGAGGAAACTTGAAGGCAATAAACATATGATTGCGACAATAAATGGTTGATCTGTGTTCAAGCAATCTTAGGTATTCTAAGGATGAAGTATAATTATAATGCAATGCTAATCGACATAGCCTTTATCACTGTATATAATACTATAAAATATTATGATTTCCTCATTCTGTGATACAAAACATGTCTGATCACAAAGTTATTTCAAACACTCGACTGATGTTATGAAGTTAATTTGAAGAAAAGGCAATAAATGATATCTTTGTTGCACAACAAATGCACATGCAAAACTGTATCGCACACGTGCTACTGTACTATATTTATTCAAGGTGCGTTCACACCAGACACGAATGAAGCGAAATTCACGCGCGAATGAAGCGAGTAAACTCAAAATGTTCAAGCGTCCAACTATGCGCGAATAGCGCGATTTATTCGCGCAAGTCGCGTCTGGTGTGAACGCACAGTCAGACTGATGTTTTTTTGTCGCACAATCCTGACCAAACCAGTTCCAGATTATAGAAGGAGCTCCTCGTTTAGTGATATATTCCTCCTCAGTTTCACATTCGCCTTCTTCCATGTCGCGCACAGAAATACAGTATGTCAACAACTAGACTTTATTGTTATTATCGCGGGAAGACTAATTCTTATCGTGGGGAGAATTTTACCGGTATATCGCAAACGATAAGATATCGCCCATCCCTAATGTGTAAACAAACACATAACCTAATAGGTTACAATTAAGGTGTGTTGAATGTTAAAATGTGTTTCAATTAGAAAGTTAAGTGGGTATCATTACATATTTCACTCTTAGTAATTTAATCATTTAAAGGGGTCATATAATGCTACATGCACTTTTACAAGTTGTTTGAACTGAAGTGTGTGTTGGCAGTGTGTGTACACGATCACCCTATAATGATAAAAATCCACCCAGTGTTTTAATGTAATCTGGTTAAATGTTTACCCCTTTCTCAAATCGAGCCGCTCTCTCACACGGACGGAGGCCCCGCCCACGATTGTTTGATTGACAGCAGCGTTTCAACACAGACTGCACTGGTGTCTTACCTCAGACCCTGTCATCAGTTGTTTCACCAGCAGATGTAGATAAGCATGACTCCTAAGCGATTGAGGTGTTTAGTTGTTGGATGTAATGATGAACATAGCAGTCGTCATCTGAGCCGCTGAAGAGCATTACGTTTGGTTCTGAAGAAATGCGTCTGTTCGCGTGAATCATTCGTGATCCAGCTTCACCTCCAGAAGAAGCGAGTACAAGGTTTTTAAATGAATCTTTGCAAATGGCCTTTCCTAATAATGTGCTAATTAGCATGAATGCGGCTAAAGTAAACAATCCCTCAAGAGAGCGGCTCGGAAGAGAGGGGCGGAGTCAGCAGAGCTCATTAACATTTAAAGGGGAATGACACAATACGGCTTGTTTCTGACAGGGTAAAAAAGGTGTTTTTTACACTACCAATGAAAAATTTTAACCAAACGATGTTACAGACTTTTCATTAAGACCCTAAAGAATAATATCAACTTGTGGAAAATGGGCATTATATGACCCCTTTAAAAGTTCAGTTTTAGAAGTATCATATCAGTATTGATATCGACAATACTAGCCTTTAAAAAAACACTGTTTGTTACTGTTTTCATTGTAGCACAAGCTTCTGTTTGAAGTGTTCATCAAATGTTTAGTTGTGAGTAAAGATGTGAGTCTGTGTTTAATGTGATTTATCAGCCATAACATGCTGTGTTTGTAAGATATTCTCATGAGCCTTATCTATTTTATAAATAAACACTAATATTAAATACATCTTGATCGCTCGGTATGTTGCTTATTATGAGGCCATAAGAAACGTGTTTTGTGTGTAATACATTTAAACATCAAATAATATTTTAATTATTATTATTATTATTCATAAACCCAGAGGACCATAACCTCAACTGCTGCTTTTTAGGGGAAAAAAACAACAGCATTTTAATTAATAATAAACACTGTGTAAAAGTTGGTATTGTGGCTTTATTGTATACAGATTTACATAAATGGTAACAGTTCACAATAAAGTTAATTAGCTAACAAGTGTATAATTAACATGAACTAAGAATGAACAATACTTCTAAAGCATTTATTAATCTTAATGTTAATTTCAACATTTACTAATGCATTAAAATCAAATGTTGTGAATTAACATGAACGACTATTTTCATTAATTTACATTAGATGAATAAATACTGCAATGTATAATAAATTCATTGTTTGCTCATGTTAGTACATTAGCTAACATTAACTATTGAAATCTTATTGTATAGTGTTACCATATAAAGGTATAGGCGACATTTATTTGCATCGTTGCATGTGTCATTATATTAATAACATTTCACCAAAATCAAGTTCAAATAAGTTTTTGACCAGCGAATGTTTTTTTCCATCATTACCGCCACATCAGAGGCACGTGCATCGCATTTGCGTTTTAATGAACTTGCAGGTTATACAGTTTATTGTCGCTATGTGGGCGCTCAGTTTTTCTGTTATTTGGCCAAAATATCATATTATAAAAGATTCAGCGCTTCGCACAAGCTGTGTGACTCGACAACAAATGCTAGACTAAGACACTCTTCTCCGCTCCTCAAATACAAAAAACATTAGCCTTTATAAATATAGTGTTTCTTGAGTAAAGAAAACGCTGTAGTTATTCAATCAACAGTTCTTTATTTACCTTCAGACTGCAAACAAGCTTAGGCTTAGTTCACACTGCAGGCTAAAGTGACCCAAATCACAATGGCAGACAATATATAGACAATACTATCACTTCGTTCTTTAGGATCTGATTGCACATTAACTTAAACATTGCTAAACACATGCTAACACGAGCAGCATCCATTTTTATTTCTGCAAACACAGTGCGCTGCGTCTGACGTCACGTCGTCTTCTGCACATGCGGGTCAGGGCCGGATACGGTTCACACATGAGACTGATGGCAGTCGCATTTAAATCACAATGTGAACAACAGCGCAAAAAAATCAGATCTGAGCATTAAGACCTGCAGTGTGAACTAAGTCTTAGATGCTCCAAACTGCGCGCCGCACTTCATTCACGACTCGAGAGAGGCGGGAGGAATAATGAGGTTTGATTGACAGCTTGAGGAGCCAATGGCGTTACGAGGTTTAGCGGCGGTGGCGTCACTTTTACTGATCCAGGATCAGTGATCCGTAGCTGTTATATTTCTGATTTGAGCTCGAGCTTCAGAAATGCTTTGGAAAATGTAACGTTAGCTTTTGTTGACGCTACCGCGCTACTTGATCAAAAACAGAGCTTTGCTACTGAAAAGCTATTTGATACAGAAAACAGTGACGCTACTGAGAAATGTAGTTAAACTACTAGCGTCACTACTTGTAGCGATGCTACTGCCCAACACTGGTTTTACCTATGGCCATGTTCACACAGCAGCAGAATACGGTTGTCAGTCCTGTATTTGAGTCCTTAATACGGTTACGTTCACACACAGTTCAGTTATTACACACTGTAAAACAATTCTGTATAATTTAGGTTTTACGGTTTTAACTTAAATTTACAGTTAAATACCGTAATTTCATCAACTGATATAATCTTAATATACCAACCTATTGAAGTACTGAAATCTGTATCTTTGTAATACACTGATAACCACCAAAAGCAGGTGATGAGAGTCACATGATGAACCAAAGCAGCTTTTAAATAATAACATATATAGAAGAAGCACAGCGTCATTCACACAAACACTAATCACCATCATGATCTCAATAAACTGAAATATGCAATAAACATTAATTTAACAACATTAGATGTAACATACAACCCTAATAAACATAACTAATAAAAACAATCTAAGAAGAAACAGTTATTTCAAAGAAAAAACACCAAATTCAAACTAAATTTGAAATGCAACGCAGGGCATTCTGGGAACGCTAGTTTACCGGTTTTCCCTGTAAATTTTACACTTACCGTTAACCATTTAACAGGTTTTTACTGTAGCATTTTCACCGTTTTTTACCATTTAAAATCACGGTCATTTTTTTACAGTGCAGGTGACAACTGCATTCTGTAACCGAACTCACATCTGTGAATTTTCAGGACTCACAACTACATTGGAAAACACGTGCTGTGTGAACGGAACAGGACTGGACAGCTAGCTGTCTGTCACATACAGTGCAAGAGAGAGCTGCTCTGCTGCAGAAACATGTGTCTAACGTGTGCTGCGTGTTTTAATTTGTGGTTTAGGTAAGTTACGGTGACGGAGAAATGAGCTGTGTCATCTGAAAGTTTTAGATCCAGTCAGTTCCCTTTCGAACGGTCTCTCCCGTAGCGTGGAAACTCATATGGGGACAACTCCTCCTGTTTTACTCTGTACTGAAGCCTGATTTTGTTTGTGTAGCTGCATAAACCAATGGTGCTTTAGCATGCCAGAAAGAGCAGAGCCGACCACTATATAAATCAGCTCGGAGCGCCATTCATCAGATCATTCTCCTTCAGCAATGAGGATCATCTCTTCGCTAGTCTTGCGTAGCCAGACCTTCAGACTGATGGCTGAAGGTCTGGAATCCATGGCAGCTTTCATTGGCCAAGGCCCGCCCATGAGGTCGTTTGACCGACATGTCAAACAACCAATCACAGTTCGTTTCGTTCAGCGTCACGTTTCGGGGCGTGGAAATGTCACCACAATAACAGACCGGTGTGTAAAACTCTGACATATTTTAAAGATTCTATGCCGTGAACTTTAAATATTTCACATACTTTTGAAAGTCACCACATCCCCGTGCACACACCTCACCTTACGGCTCGTATCCAATGCCCTTTGTTGCATCAGGCTTTGATGAATGGAGGTTTGGTTACAGTCTGAAGCCACCAAAGCCTGATATGTATCCCCCTTAATACTCACAGGTATTTGGTACTGCCCGGCTTGATCGGGGGCAGCCCCCGGGGAGTCGGGGACCCGGATCAACGCTCCCACCTCCATCATCGGACACCGGTCCTGAAAATGACCCAGGTCCCTGCATCTCCAGCAGGCCGGCCCAGACCTTCCCGCCGCCCCAGCGGCAGAAGTATGGCCAAGAGATTGGCGGAGAAAGGTGGAGATGGAGCGGCGGCTCCAGCGCTCTCTGCTACACCCCCTCGTGTCCCAGATCTGTTCCCCTGAAAAACACTTCCCTGCTGTGGGGTTCGAGGGGGCGCGTTGCTACGCGACCTGGGAGCAGGAATAGGGCGAGAGACAGCAGAAAGGGAAGAAGAGGGGTTGGAGAGAGAGAGGTTAAGGAGGGGCTCGCTGACCCCGGGGCACGCCACCAGATGGTCTTCAGCCAGCTGGATGGTCTGCACCAGCGACGTCGGGTGGTGGCACTGGACCCATTCGGCCATCCCCCGTGGTAGCCACGCAATAAACTGCTCCAGCACCACCAGATCAACCACGTCCTTGACATCACGTTCTTCGGCCATCAGCCACTTGCGGCATGCGTCCCGGAGCTGTTGGGCCATCACAAAAGGTCGACCGTTGTCCCCCAGCTCCACTGACTGGAAGTGTTGACGATGTTGTTCGGGGGTACGGCCAACTCGTTGGAGGATGGCCTGCATGAGATCATCGTAGGCCAGGAGACTCGCTACCGGCAGCTGTTGTGCTGCCACCTGCGCTTCCCCAGTCAGCAGCGGGATCAGGAGCACTGGCCATTGGGTGCGCACCTAGTCGCACGCCTCCGCTGTTCTCTCAAAGAGGTCCACGAACGCCTCCGGGTCGTCCTGTGCGGGACGTGGGTGATGGAGGGGGCTGTGACTGAGGTGGCCTCCCGGCCTAGCAATCTCCGGAGAACCTGCCGGTCTTCATCCTGTGCCTGGACCAACAAGCGAAAACGGTCCTCCTGTTCCAGCTTTAGGTCCATCAGCGCCTGATGTTAGGTTTGGTGAAGACCAGCAAGTGACTTCACAAGCTCTGCAAGTGGCGTTGGTAGGGCTGGCTGCATGGCGGCGTACTCACTTCCTCGTCCCGGGTTTCGGCACCAGTGTAATAAAGTTTGATAAAGAGGAAGGACGAGGAAGAGGGTGGCGAGTACAGCTTTTATTATTCACAAATAAAGGACCAAAAGAAACAAAACAACTGCTGTCAGTCTCTCTGCCTTCACCAACTCCCTCTGAACGCACACAAATAATGTTCTCTCTCCTGGGAAATCAGTCTCTCTCTCGCCCTCCCAGGTTAGCGGGATGGTTATATCTCGTCTGCAAAAACATGTATGATTATTATTATTATTATTATTATAAAAATGTTGAAAACAGTTGAGTAGAATTTTTTTTCAGGATTCTTTGATGAATAGAAACTTCAGAAGAACAGCATTTATTGAAATAGAAATCTTTTGTAACATTAATATAAATATCTTTATCACTTTTGATCAATTTAAAGCATCCTTGGTAAATAAAAGTATTGATTTATATAATCCCCCTCAAAAATTGATTTTTTTAAATCAATTGATATTGACTCCAAGCTTTTGAATGGTATAGTGTATAATGTTATTAAACTTTTATTACTTTTATTTCAGATAAATGCTGATCTTTCTATTCATCAAAGAATCCTGAAAAAAAATACTCAATTGTTTTAAATATAGATAATAATAATAAAAAATGTTTCTTGAGCAGCAAATCAGCATATTATTATGATTTCTGAAGATCATGTGACACTGAAGACTGCAGTAATGATGCTGAAAATACAGCTTTGATCACAGAAATAAATTACATTTTAACACATATTCACATAGAAAACAGATATTTTAAATAGTAAAAATATTAACAATTTTGATTTAGGATGCAGTAAATTTACTGCTTTTAACAACATCTTGAAAAAAAATAACAGCTTAAAAAAGCAAGACTGTGTTCAATTCTGACCTAATTACTGATATTGGTTTTTTTTTATCATCATGCTCTGATAATTGAATTATCATCATCATTAAAGATCATGTGAGAGCAGTATTCATCTCCACCTCTAGATGTCACTAGAGCGCTGTGTGGCGCCTGTGAAGAACACTATAGAGTTAGGCCTAAAAAACAGCTGGAAACTAAACAAACTATGTAGGAAATAATAATAGCAAAGCTTTTCATATACATAGTGAAGAACAGGGAGTGCTGTAACATCTTGTACTTCAGTGTCTGTAACTAATTTATGCATAAATTATGTTAATTAATGCCAAGTACAAAGAGTGTTGTTACAATTTACCATAAAATCTGTTCTTGACCTATTTATACATCTATTTATGTAACTTATCTGTAGATGTATTTGATTCATTTCTTTGTCTTCATCTCCCAGAACAAGGCCTGATTGATATGTTTGTCTGTGATGTTTGAGTGGTGTAGAGTGTGTGTGAGGACGATGGCTGATCTCAGCACTGACAGCAGCTGTGAGTGTTTACTGTGGGCTCGTGTGGAGCGCTGGCGTCAGGCTGGGCACAGGCAGAGCCAGAGGAATCTCATATCAGAGCAACAGCAGCAGGTCACTGGATGACTGGCACTCTGCCCGGGAACACACACAACACCAGCCATGGTTAAACACGTGTGCGTGTGTGTTTATAAAGGAAAACACTGGACTTTCTGTATCATCATCATCATCATCATTATGATGACACATTCAGAGATGTATTTATGTTAATATGCAAATGAGACGGGATATAATTAAATATGCACTAATTTTCATTAATTTACAGCAGATTAATCTGAACATTGCATGAAGCCAGGTTCAAAATTCTTGTTTGATTTTGTTGACATTTTTATCACTCCATAAATCAGAAAACATTATCAACAGACAAAAAAAAGTAGTATAAATCAGTGTGAATGATATATGTGAACACACCCCTTAGTAAAAACCTTCAGAATATAGAGAAGAATAAAACTGTAAAGTTTGGTGTAAGAGAAAATACTCTTTAAAGATATGGATTGAAATTGAAACCTACAGACACAAATAGAAAACTTGTGATAAACACTTAAATATTCATGTTGGATATTTTGTATTCAGAAGTTTGAAACAAAACTTCATGAAAAACCAAATAGCCCCAAATCTCAAAATTGACTGATGCATGAAAAGCAGTGTTTGTGCCTATAGTAGCATCTCCCCTTAAGCTAAATAAATGGTTCACTCACATTAGCTCACAAATTTCTATGCAGTAGACTGGTTTTCTGATACAGAGTAACCAGTTGTATAGTTTTAACCTGAGACGTTCCCTATCAAGGGAACTCGCGCTGTGTCAAAACACTGTGGGAACGACAATACCCACTTTGCCATGTTTACAAATGCCAGTAGCCCTTGAAAGCCTGGATTAGAACCCAGGGGCCTCGTTTATAAAATGTTGTGCAGAAATCATCCTAAATTTGATCTTACGGTCATTTCTAAGATATGCGTACATGTGATTCATAGAATGAACGTATGAACAGAAAATGCGCGTGAACTTGCGCGCAACTGAATGGTTTCAGCTCTCTGCCTTGTAAACGACTCCTAATTAATGTCATTAACATGTAAAAGATCACCAGTCATCATCCATATTCTTTAATTTAGAACAGCGATCTGCAAGAACAGCTTACATTTCCAAAAACCTGCAGTACTCCGACAAGAAAAAGTGCGTACGTCTGCTCAGACCCTGACGTGACGCTAAGCACTTTTCCACGTCAAAGACAGTTTTTACAAATATGAGCATTGGCGTGGATTTGAGCGTGCGCACGCTTTATAAATGAGGCCCCAGGTCTAAATTGTAGGACCTATCAAATGTGAGCAGAGAGGACCAGCCCGCTGATCACAAGCATCTAGCAGGGAAACCCCTGAGAGAAAGGCTTTAGAAGCCGCCATACTTCTGGTTGAGTGAGCTTTGACCCCCAAAGGAGAAGCAAGGTCAGAGGACTTGACTATTAACCTGCTTAACGTGTGCTTGGTTGCTGGAAGCCCTTTCTTAAAAGGGAGGTCTAATGCTATTTCATGCATTCTGACTTATTTACACTGTTAAAGAGTTGGATGCTCATGCTAAACATTGTCAAAGTTTCAAAAAACAAGTTGGATGTACGATGGAGTATTTCTGTGCCAAATACACTCCTTCAGGGTTCGTATAGGTGTCGGGAAGTTTTTTTTGTTTTCTGCCCATACACATCAATCAGAGCGAGAGCAAGAACAGCACAGAACTTGCTCGAGAAGGATTTGTCATTTTGTTTTTAGACCACTAAATCAACAATGTTACCAAAGAAGTGTGTTTTTGGTCGTGAGGGAAAGATAACCTTGTCTAGCTTTAAGGGAACAGTGAATGCAGTTTGTTTCTCCGGGGCAGCAATGGAGTTGTGCAAGTGTGCTTGTTTGTTCCCGGCACTTCGGTGATGTACGTTAATAAAATTTAAGTCAATAAAGTTTTTGTTCCTGTTTTAATTATGTCGATGTCACAGCTTGCAGACCATCACTACCCAAAAGCTGCACATGCTCACTCTTTAGCTCTGCCCACGGCACACCTCCAGGAGCTCGACTGTTTTCGGAGAGAAGCGGAACAACTATATCTCTCTTTTATAAATCTGATAAAACTAAAGACCCTTCGGAGACATGAAGGATGCAATACTACTCTATAGGTACACAAGATTAACACGAGTTTGGAAGAAACTGTGTGTGTTATGTTCTCTTTAAGCCAGTGGTCTCACACTCAATTCCTGGAGGGCCACAGCTCTGCAGAGTTTAGCTCCAACCAGCCCCAATCACACCTGCTTGGATGTTTCTAGTGATACTGAAGACCTTGATTAGTTGGATCAGGTGTGCTTGATTAGTGTTGCAGCTAAACTGCGCAGAGCTGTGGCCCTCCAGGAATTGAATTTGAGACCAATGCTTTAAGCCGACCAAAGCAGACAAACAACTGATCAGTTTTCCTCCACAGCACCGCTCTGTGGACATAAGCATCCAGTGCCCTCACTGGACACACCAATTTAAGCATCTCCTGGTCTGGAGTCCTGAACAGAGGAGGACAGAAGGCCTGCAGCACTATGGGCCGTGGCACATTAGTGGGCACCTTCGGAACATAACCCAGCCTCGGGTGCAGGAAAGCTTTCACCATACCAGGTGCAAATTCTAGGCGTGACGGAGCAACCAACACTGACTGAAGATCTCATACTCTCATACTAAGAGAGATGATATTGCCAGTAGAAACATTGTCTTCAATGTTAAGAACCTCTCTGAGACTTCTCAATGGTCTCAACAGAGCTTTGCATAGCCCTTCTAATACCACGGCCAAATCCCATTCCGGAACCCTAGTGCGGCTTTCAGGCCTCAGCCTCAAGGCAGCACAGAGGAAATGAGATACTAATGGATTTCTTCCCCATGACTGACCACCCAAAGGTGCATTGTAAGCACCTATAGTTGCCATGTACACCTCAAAAGTGGAGGGAGGTAATGCTGTGGAGGAACTCCAGCACTGAACCAACCGGGCAGTTAACTGTGTCCAGCTGTCGATTTCCACACCAAGTGAACACAGCCCACGCCAAGGCATACTGTTTCCTTGTGGAGGGAGCTTTGGAGTGTAGTGTGGTCTTAACATCAGTTGAGAGACCGGAATCTATGAGTTGTGCCCCCTCAGAGGCCACACCCATAGCTTCCATAACTCTGGACAGGGGTGAAGGATTGAGCCCTCGACTGAGAGAGAAGGTCCCTCCTGGCAGGAATCTCGCACAGAGAGCCGTTGAGGAGGGACACTAGGTCCGAGAACCAGACTCAGGCCAGCCAGAATGGGGCTAACAATAGTAGACAGACCCCATCCCGAGATATATACTGTCCTCGGGGAGAGCAGTTTTCCTTAAGCCCACAGGAGGATCTGGTGTGCCAGCTTGTAAAGTTGGCGTGACCACAACCCCCCTGATGGTTTATGTTAGAGACCACCAATGTATTGTCTGTGTGAACAAGCACATGATTGCCTCTCAGGTCTGGGAGAAAGTGTTTCAGTGCTTGAAGCATGGCCAACATTTCCAGACAATTTATGTGCCATGACAGGTGATGGTCTCCCCACAGACCCTGAGCTGATCAACCATTCACGATTGCATCTGTCATAAGCATTACATGATGACAAGGAGCTCCTAACACAGGACCCTGGGACAAGAACCATCTTTCACATGACTAAGGCATGAAGGCATCTGCGCATGACCTTGATCATGCAAAATGAGTTGCCCCTTGGTCCTGAGCCACTACTGCAAAGGTCTCATGTACAGCATGCCAGTGTTGGAGTAAACCTGTTGAATGGAGGCAGATGAGATCCACACTGGATTATTTAGCCTCCCTCTAAAGCAGAGGTCTTCAACCCTGTTCCTGGGGACCCACTATCCTGAAGAGTTTAGCTACAACCCTAATCAAGCACACCTGAAGCGGCCAATCAAGCTCCTCAAGACTGCTTGAAAATTGCAGGCAGGTGTGCTGAAGCCAGTTGGAAATAAACTTTCCAGGAGAGTGGGTCCCCAGGAGCAGGGTTGAAGACCTCTGCTCTAAAGCAGGGGTGTCAAACTCAGTTCCTGGAGGGCCAGAGCCCTGCAGAGTTTAGATGCAACCCTAATTAAACACACCTGATCCAGCTAATCAAGTCCTTCAGGCTTATTTGAAAACTACATGTTTTGTGTGTTGGAGCAGGGTTGGAACTAAACTCTGTAGGGCTGCGGCCCTCCAGGAACTGAGTTTGACACCCCTGCTCTAAAGTCTGCAGGACAGAGACACATTATGCAGAAGTTTCCATGCTGCCAGATGGTCTACTAATGGAACCAGCCTCCTCTCGGCTTCTGATGTACTTTGAGTAGTCAATTCAGTGCCCCGAAGCTGACAGAATGGCCCCCCCGAGGACACTGAGGAGAAACGGGCACCGTATGATAGCAAGCAACACAAAGATTGTGTGTATTCCCACCCGTAATGTAAAGCAGGCAGGGAGGAACACACAATCTAAACTGCTGCTTGCTACCCTTATCTTTGCTCGCCATTCTTATGTTTTTTTGTGCATGGATATTTTCAACACAGAGCACTTGCTGAAGACACCGAAACACCGCAGTTTTTTCCAGATGCACTTTGAAGCTTCCTGGTCACCATGTCACCACGTCACCGTCCGTGATGTTCCGGCCATTGCATTAGACTGATTTCACACATGCTTCAAGATGCAATCACACAGAGGCATTCCCACAGTGTTTCGACACCGCGTGAGTTCACTTGATAGGAAACTCCTGTTTGACACTGAACACATGTTAGAAGCACCTCCTAATGAGTTTGAAAGCATTACCTTGTGGAAATTCCAAGACATCACTTCATCAACCAGTAATTTTACTTTTAAACACTGGATGTACCTCAAAGATTCCCACAACCTGATCTTACAGTTCCCGTAGTAATATACAGAGCATCCAGAAAGTATTCAGAGTGCTTCACTTTTTCCACATTTTGTTATGTTACAGCCTTATTCCAAAATGGAATAAATTCATTATTTTACTCAAAATTCTACAAACAACACCCCATAATGACAATGTGAAAGAAGTTTGTGTTTGAAATCTTTGCAAATTTATAAAAAAAAAATAAAAAAATCACATGTACATAAGTATTCACAGCCTTTGCCATGGCACTCAAAATTGAGGTCAGGTGCATCTTGTTTCCACTGATCATCCTTGAGATGTTTCTGCAACTTGATTGGAGTCCACCTCTGGTAAATTCTGTTGATTGGAAGTGATTTGGAAAGGCACACACCTTTCTATTTAAGGTCCCACAGTTAACTGCATGTCAGAGCACAAACCAAGCCATGAAGTCCAATGAATTGTCTGTAGACCTCCGAGACAGGATTGTATCGAGGCACAGATCAGGGGAAGGGTACAGAAAAATTTCTGCAGCATTGAAGGTTTACCGAAGCATGTAGTCTCTTTAGTTACCCTTAATGAAAGAAGTTTGAAACAACCAGGGGTGCGTTTCTCTGAAGCAACTATGGTCGCAAGTTCCATCATTACCAATAGAGTTCAATAGAACTTGGAACCATAGTTAACTAACGATGCTTTTGGTAAATGAACCCCAGGAGCAATTGATGGAGAAGGGCTTTGTCTAGACTGTGACCAAGAAGCTGATGGTCACTCTAGTTGAGCTTCATGATCATATGTGGAGATAAGAGAAACCTACAGAAGGACAAACATCACTGCAACACTCCACCGATCTGGGCTTGATGCTGGTGTGGCCAAACTCAATCCTCTCCTCAGTGAAGACACATGAAAACACACTTAGAATTTGCAAAAAAAGCATCTAAAGGACCCTCAGACTGTGAGAAACAAGATTCTGTGGTCTGATGAACCTCTAAGCATCATGTTTGAAGGAAAGCAGCTCTGCAGAGTACCATCCCAGCAGTAAAGTGTGCTGGTATCAGCCTCATGCTGTGGAGCTGTTTCTCAGCAGCAGGGACTGAGGGACTCGTCAGAGAAGAAGAAAAGCTTAATGCACCAAAATATTGAGATAGCTTTAATGAAAACCCAGTCCAGAGCATTCAGAACCTCAGACTGGGCAGAAGGTTCACTTTCCAGCAGGACAATGACCCTAAACACACAGCAAGAGTGGTTTATACACAACTCTGTGACTGTCCTTGAGTGGCCCAGCCAGAGCCTGGGATTAAACCCAATCAAATATTTCTGGAGAAACCTAAAAATGTGCATCTGTCCCCATCCAACCTGACTTGAGAGGTGAAAAGGTGAGGAGAAGAATAGCCGATAATTGCCAAATGCTGATGTGCAACGCTTGTTGCATCATACCCAAAAACACTTGAGGTTGTAATTGGTGTCAAAGGAGCTTCAACAAAGTATTGAGCAAAGGCTTTGAATACTTATGTACATGTGATCTCCCCGCCCCCCGTTTTTTTTATTTTATGAATTTGCAAAAAAAACGACAATTTCATGTTGTCATTATGGGGTATTGTTTGTAGAATTTTGAGTAAAATAATGAATTTAATGCATATTGGAATAAGGCTGCAACATGTGGAAAAAGTGAAGCGCTGTGAATACTCTCCAGATGCACTGTATCAGCTTAATTACGGTCATTATATTTGGACTGTACACTGGCCTGCTGTTGCCTGGTTTCTCAGAAGGTCTCTCTCTCTTTTTCTTCATGATCCAACAGCAAATTAAGTTTTTCTTTTCTTGTCACAGTTGCTTTGGCTTTCGCACTAGAGGACCAGAGATATTATGCACTGTGTATTGTATAAGCATCATGGTATGGCTTTCCATGAACTTTTCAGGTAAACTGCTTACAAGTGGACGATATAAACACAATCTTAAAGGGGTAATCGGATGCAAAATTCACTTTTCAAGTTTCAAGTTGTTTGAACATAAATGTGTGTTGGAAGTGTGTGTGTACACATCCATCCTATAATGATAAAAATCCACCCAGTGTTTTTGAAAATCCCCTTTCTCAAATCAGGCTGTTCTGACATTCCTGTCAGAATGACGTAGTTCTGTACAGGCCCCTCCCACGATAGTTGATTGACAAGCCATCTTACCTTAGCCCCGCCCCCCTGAGTGAGCTGAGAGCTCCGCCTCCGGTGCAGGGGAAGACAAGATGTATCAGATTAAGCGTTTTGTTGTTGGATGTAATAATGAATATAGCAGTCCTCATTTACTCCCGACATCTGAGCCGCTGGAGACACAGAGGATTAATGTTAATTTCGCTTTGAAGGGAATGCGCCGATCCTGATCTACATAAATGCATCTATGTTCGCGCGAATCATTCGTGATCCAGCTTTATCTACAGAAGAAGTCAGTATAAGGGTTTTTATGAATCTTTGCAAATTGCCTTTCCTATTATGTGCTAGTTAGCTAGTTTCACGGCTGAAGTTTAGTATGCTCCATAGAAATATATACCTAGATGCCTCATTATGGACTGTTTCTATGGGCTGCGATACGTAAGCCATCCACCATTTTTGGAACGGTCTGTGAATCTTTGAGCGCATTGACTGTGTGCGTCTACAACAGCAAGTTATACGCTTGTATATTTTGAATATTCATTGATTATTATGGTGAATGCGAGATGGCTGACGCGTCAACGTATCTGGAGCGGTCGAATAGGGAATCTACACATATCTATGGTCTGCTCATCACTCCACGGAAGAGAGGGGCGGAGTCAGCAAAGCTCATTAGCATTTAAAGCAACATGGATTAGATCAGCGTGCTGAAAACAGAGCTGATTTTGACAGAGTAAAGGTGTTTTTTACACTACCATTGAGAAATTTTAAACAAAGTATGTTATAGACTTTTCATTAAGACCCTAAAGAATCATATCAACTTGTGTAAAATGGGCATCCAATGACCCCTTTAAACCCTGTCATTTAGGTGCCAATTACCTGTGGCAGTGACACACACCACCAAACTTTAATACTTTAAAACTTACAGATTTCCATATGACTGCATTATGAGTTAATGCCTTGCAACTAGTATTAAATATATCCAGCTTTGCGCTGCCATAATCACACAATATATTGTATACTATAGCAGATCCCAGCTGTTTGATTGTTTATAATCGTCTCATGTAAACTATGCTGTCATCCGGCTCTAAATGGTTCAATGTGCTTACATCATAAACACTAACATCATGAATTTCTGTTAGGCTGATTTGAAACTATGTGTATTGTGAAAAGTGTTATACAAATAAACTGACAACTTGACTAATGCATTCTGACAAATCCATCTCATCTTTATCTCAATTTGACACAAAACCAGACAAGCTGCTAGTGCATCAATGGACAGCTAAATGAAGTTCGCTTGCGTCTAGAAACAGACCTGATCACAGATCAGATATAGTCTATAGTCACCTTTATTTTAATGGCATGTCATGCAGCAAAGATGGTTTCAAAGCAGCTTCATAGTGATAAACAGATAAGTAACAGAATCAATGATGCAAACTTCATCAAATACATGACAAATCCTCATTCTGCTGTCTATAACACAATAGAGTTATTATTCAGCTCCAGTCAGATCAACAACTGTATAAAGTTCATCCATTATGAAACAAGTTCAGTTCAGCCATAAGACAGTAGTGTTATTATTCAGTTCGACTCAATTCAATGTTGATTCAACTCAGTGCCAAATTTGGCAAAATTCATGAATTTTGAACAAAAGACAATAGTGTTATTATTCAGCTTAATTCAGTTCAGTTTGTTCTCATCTGATAATGTCAGTGCCGTCAAATTGGTACATTTACAGATTATCTCTAGAACTAGTGTCATTTAGTATGTGGATATCTCACACATCATCTCTTGTTTGGCCAAATTCACCCACGCTGAAGTAATCGTACGTCGCTTATTACATCTGAGATGATGTGAAAGATGCCAGATCTTCTAATCCTGATAACTGATCTCTGGCTAATTTGGTTCTTCAAATATAGATTAAAATATCTGGATTAAGTTGTCTAAGATTACGGCGCGTTCTCGTGTTCAGGGCAGATGTATGGATAATGGAAACCACGATCAGCTGTGCAGTGATTGGCTGACGACACGACAGCGATGTAATGACATCAAATCATTAAAAAAGACACCTGACGGAAAAGTTGACAAATTTCTGGACTTTTATAAGGAAACAGCCAAGCGAACAAAACTAAATAAATGTTATAATAGATAAATTAAATTTTTAATTTTTGGAATTTTTTTACATGACTCCCAATTATTTATATTCACAATTTCCAGTATTTGTACAGACTTTACATTTTTATTTCAATGTTGTAATTAGCAATTCATTTAATTTTATCTTTGAAG
>CM049861.1:29052303-29069803 GCA_027422415.1 Schizothorax lantsangensis | reverse complement strand
TGTGGATGTGTGCGTGTGTGTGTGTGTGTGTGTGTGTGTGTGTGTGTTGGTGTGGATGTCAGTGTGTGTGTGTGTGTGTGTGTGTGTGTGTGTGTGTGGATGTCAGTGTGTGTGTGTGTGTGTGTGTGTGTGTGTGTGTGTGTGTGTGTGTGTGTGTGTTGGTATGGATGTCAGAGTGTGTGATTGTGTGTGTGTGTGTGTGTGATTGTGCGTGATTGTGTGAGTGTGTGTGTGTGTGTGATTGTGTGTGTGTGTGTGTGTGTGTGTGTGTGTGTGTGTGTGTGTGTGTGTGTGTGTGTGTGTGTGTGTGTTGGTGTGGATGTCAGAGTGTGGTTTGTATGATTGTGTGTGTGTGTGTGTGTGTGTGTGTGTGTGTGTGTGTATGGATGTCAGAGTGTGGTTTGTATGATTGTGTGTGTGTGTGTGTGTGTGTGTGTGTGTGTTTGTATGGATGTCAGAGTGTGGTTTGTGTGCGTGTGTGTGTAATATTTGAGAGATGAACTCTACTATAAATCATAAATCAAGCACTGTGAGCTCCAGCAGAGTTTTGCTGCATCTAATGGAGAAAATGTGGTACTGCACCCAAACAATATCTTACTGAAAGCTCATTTTTTTGAGATATCAACCTCAAATTTGGAACAACTTGTTTGGCTTTATGTCTTTGATTTTCTAGCAGGTTTAGAGTTCAGCATGTTTTATAAAATATATATTTTATATAAAATATTGTTCATAAATCATTTTCATAAACTTAAACCTTTTTTTTGTTTAACTTTTTAAACTTTTTTTACTTCAACAATAATCTGCCATGGGTCGTCTTTAAAATGAGACCAAACTTAAGTCTGTGCTCACAAGCTTCACATTTTTATGACCGTTTTTTGACACGGACATTTTTGTCTACTATGGACCTGTGTGTAACTGTTTTTAATTGATGCACAAGGGTTAAGGTCGGTTCTGCTATAAGTTGTTCTACAGAAGGCAGAAATGTGATTATTCAGCTGTGAGGTTCAGTTCAGGTTATGTTCTCATCAGATGATGTGGGTCTGTGTGGAGTTAAAGGGATAGTTCACCCAAAAATGACAATTACCCCATGATTTACTCACCCTCAAGGCATCCTCGGTGTATATGACTTTCTTCTTTCAGACAAATCCAATCAGAGTTATATTAAAAAACGTCCCGGCTCTTCCAAGCTTTATAATGGCAGTGAATGGGTGTTATTTTTCAAAGAAGTCCAATAAAACGCATCCATCCATAATTAAATGCACCTCAGGATTTGTAAAGAAAAGCGTTATATTTAGCAGAAGCTAAATAAAACTGTTTCTAACGTTTTAAATATGGATATTTTTCTTACAAAAACACATCGATTCGCTACAGGAGGCCTTTATTCTCCTCCCGGAGCCGTGTGAGGTACTTTTAATTATGGATGGATGCGCTTTATTGGACTTCTGGGTAACACTTTATTATAACTGCATGCTATGAATCATTAGGTAAGTATTAGTAAATATTCAGTTCATCCTTAATAAAGCATTGTTCCAACATTAATAGTCATTAATAAGCAGTTTATAAATACAGCTATAAATGCCTTGTTCTTGATTTATAAGCATATCTATTATAAAGCAGATTTAAAGACTCAGTTATCTTCATAACAAACACAACACAGAGGGATACACAACTCAGACATATTTATTTCAAGATGCAAAAAAATGAAACTGTACAACTGTACACTTGAATTATTATTTTTATTTTTTTCTATGAAATTGCAGAGGTTTATTTTTCATTTTTTATCAAGTGTACAGTTTAATTTTTTGCATCTTGAAATAAATATTTATGTGTTCTGTATCCGTCTGTGTTGTGTTTGTTTAACGTTTCTGTTTGAGATAAATGAGTCTTTAAATCGGCTTTATAAGATATAAATAGTCCTCACTTTAGATGAGCTCACACAAATATATGACTGACAACTACTAAATGTTTTATAAAGACCTGATTAATTATGAATTACTGCAGGAATATGTGTTAATAAAGCATTTAATAACACACTGAGCAACTATTATCATGTGACTAAATAATAAGATTTATTAATGTACATTTAAATAGTTTATTAATCATTTACTTACACTTTCTAAATGATCTTATGAACCACTCCTAAATAACTGGTTTGTAAATAACGTAATCATTTAGAAATTATAAATTGATCATTAATAAAGTATGAAAATACAATTATTAAACATTATAGATATGCTCAGGAACAGAACATTTATAGCTGTATTTATAAACTGCTTACTAATGACTATTAATGTTGGGACAATGCTTTATAAAGGATGAACTGACTATTTACTAATGCTTACCCAATGATTCATAGCATGCAGTTATTATAAAGTGTTACAGACTTCTTTTGGAATATTGAAAAATAACACCCATTCACTGCCATTATAAAGCTTGGAAGAGCCGGGACGTTTATTAATGTAACTCTGATTGAATTCGTCTGAAAGAAGCAAGTCATATACACCTAGGATGCCTTGAGGGCGAGTAATCATGCACTGTAAAAAATTACTGTGATTTTAACAGTAAAAACGGTGAAAATGCTACAGTAAAAACCTGTTAAATGGTTAACGGTAAGTGTAATATTTACAGGGAAATACCGTAAACTGACGTTCCCAGAATTCCCTGCGTTACATTTCAAATTTTGTTTGAATTTTATGTTTTTTTCTTTGAAATAACTATGTTTCTTCTTAGTTTTTTCTTATCAGTTATGTTTATTAGGGTTGTATGTTACATCTAATGTTGTTAAATTAATGTTTATTGCATATTTCAGTTTATTGAGATCACCATGATGGTGATCAGTGTTTGTGTGAATGACGCTGTGCTTCTTCTATATATGTTATTATTTAAAAGCTGCTTTGGTTCATCATGTGACTCTCATCACCTCCTGCTTTTGGTGGTTATCAGTGTATTACAAAGATACAGATTTCAGTACTTCAATAGGTTGGTATATTAACATTATATCAGTTAATGAAATTACGGCATTTAACTGTAAATTTAAGTTAAAACCGTAAAACCTAAAATTTGTCACCTTATTTTTACGGTAGAATTCGGGCAACCACAGCTGCTGTTTTTTACTGTAAATTTTACTGATTTTTTTTTTACAGTGTGGGGTAATTTTAATTTTTGGATGAACTATCCCTTTAACAGACTAACATGCCTGTGAGGAAGACTTCTGATGAATCAATAATGCATTTTCATTGCCTCATAATCATCACGTTGATTTTTACATTGACGGCCTGCATTTCCTCACACGCTGACCCTCGTCTGCTTTCACAGGTGCCCTGCTACTCATACGGCCAGAAGCTTTCCAAGCTGGCTATATTAAGAATCGCTTGCAACTACATACTGTCGCTGGCTCAGCTGGCAGACCTGGACTACACTCCGGACCAGCGCCAGCTGAGCTTTAGGGAGTGTGTGGAGCAGTGCACCCGGACGCTGCAGGCCGAGGGACGCTCCAAGAAGAGGAAGGTAACCAGTCTGTGGCCAAACTCTCATAAACATGTGCATTTCAACCTGTACCTCTAGAAATGCTGAACCACAACAACTGTGAATAATTATAGACCGCTGACTAGAAGCTTAAGACTCAACTTCATTCGGTTACACTTCATTTTGATAGTCCACTTTAGACTTCTGTTTACTGTAAGTAACTTTGTGACTACATGTCAACAAGCAGTCATTAGTTAGAATTAGAAATAATATCTGTTAACACTTTATTTTGATGCTCCCCAACAGACATACATGCATCTACACCTCAGCTAACTCTAATCAGAGTACTAGTAAACTGTTAGGTTAGGGGTTGGGTTAGTAGAATAAGTTGACATTGATACTTGCAAAGAGATTACTTACTAATTGTAGACCATTATAGGCCTGTCGCAATAATCAATATATCGACTTATCACACAATATATATGACCTCAATAATTTTTGGTGACGCAATATATCGCCCATTATATTTAAAAATGTTTTTTTTTGCATTGCACTTGCGTCTGTGTCTTTCGCAGCTTCTCGTACATAACGTGATGTATTCATGAGCTGCTCGTTCAGATTTAATAAGTGCTTCTACAGAAAGAGTTTAATCTGCAGATATGGTCTTGTTTAGAGATCTGACGGCTAAGTAGTGTGTGTTTTTCAGCAATAGTGTGCACCTTTAATTTACAGAGAAAAATCTGCAGATGGAAAAATCTCCAGACAAGTTCTTTGCGCATTTGTCTTTTTTCTACGTTACTTTGCACTTTTTGTTAGAAAATATTTATTTACAACTTACTCAAGTTTTTTAAGGTGTCTAATATTTTGATAGTTAATTTCCATGATGTAAATATTCTTAAGAATTAAAAGTTTGTTGTCATTTGGAAGTGTGTAGGCCTTCTTGCATTATTATGTTATATTATGATTATATATTAAGTGGCATAAAATGGTCTTAAAATGACAATAATATCGCTTATCGCAGTTCTTTCTGGGGCAATATATCACACAACAAAAAGTTGTTATCGTGACATGCCTAGACCATTACTAATTACAGATTACATGATGAAAACGGTACTTAGTAACATAATCTAGGTTACTCATTTTAGGTAATGTAATCTGACTACTTTTTTAGATTACTTTTTATCAAACATGTTTTAAACGTACCATATTGATATAAAAAAGCAAAGAGAAAGAAAATATATTCCATGTTTTGATGTCAACATCATAAAATGCATGAGCTGATAGTGAATAGTGAGTTAATAAAAACCTAAAAATTATTTCAATCATAAAAAAATAAAAACCTAAAAATTAATTCAATCATAAAAATGTAAAGTAAAAGCAATTTAAATACATTAACACTAAAAATATAAATATATTTACCTGTCAGTGTGAGCATTAACTGACATCAGAACTGTAAACATGCGGATGTGTTGTTAAATTATTGAAATATTAACTACTTCTGCGATATTTCAACAAATATTTTATTTTAAGGGGTGAACGTTTGGGAATCCCTGCATTAAACTCACATTAATAAACATGAAAACAACGATGACACACTCAAAGTCTTCCAGGATTCAAATATGTTTGTCCAGACTTCCAGAATTAATAAAATATATGAATAATTTACTGGCATTGTGTGAATAACATGTAATCCATAAAAAAGTAACTATAATCTGATTACAAGCATTTTAAAATGTAATATACTCTAATTTAGTACTAATTATAATTATATATGTGTCCCTGGAGCACAAAAGCAGTCATCAGTAACACAGGTATATTTGTAGCAATAGACAACAATACATTGTATGGGTCAAAATTATACATTTTTCTTTTATGCCAAAAATCATTAGGATATTAAGATCATGTTCCATGAAGATATTTTGTAAATTTCCTACCGTAAATATATCAAAACTTAATTTTTGATTAGTAATATGCATTGCTAAGACTTCATTTGAACAACTTTAAAGGTGATTTTCTCAATATTTAGATTTTTTTGCACCCTCAGATTCCAGATTTACAAATAGTTGTATCTCAGCCAAATATTGTCCTATCATAACAAACTTCCAGCTTTCAAATGATGCATAAATCTCAATTTTGAAAAATTTACACTTATGACTGGTCCAGGGTCACATATAATATCCTCTAATTAAGCAGTACAAATACATTTTTGGAATCTGATTACATGTAATCAGTTACTTCTTAGAACTGAACTGACAGTCAATAGAATATCCATCAAAATAAAGCATGAGCAGATATTAAACAGACAGTCTATTAGTTAACTGACGGTTCGTAGAAATCCTGAACGATCAGTATAAAGTGTAAGCCTGCAATCTATATTTTTAGACATAATCTAGTTATATTTTCTGCAAGTGATAACAGTAACCAAGGCAGAACATAACCATCTAACACTTTATTTTGATGGGTCCACAACATACTGACTATGAGAAACTTCAAGTATATATCAACGTATTCTAACCCTAAACCTACCCTACTGAGAGTTAGTAGACATGTAGTTACAAATTAATGAGAATTAGTTGACACGTAGTTGCAAAGTTACTTATAGTTAGTAGAATGTCTAAAGAATGTCTATCAAAATAAAGTGTAACCATTTTCTGCAAGCGATAACAGTAACCAAGGCACAACATACATTATGTGTGTATATGCACCAATTAGAGGGAATTTCCCCTCGGCTAATAACCATCCCATTAAATTAAATTATCATCAGCTTTTGTCAGAGGCAGGACTGTGTGTTCCGCCAGCTTTTTCCTCCGTGGTTGAATTAATGGAGTGATTGATGTGTTTTTGGGGGAGTTTTATGACACGGTCATCTCTGTAGTCCTGCTTTCCTGTCGCTCATGAAGTGTTGGGTAAGTTACAAAAAAAAAAAAAGTAATCCATTACTAATTACTTCTTTAAAATTGTAATTTGATTACATTACTGATTACTGCATTTAAAAAGTAATCAGATTACTAATTACTTTACTTTCAAGTTACTTTCAAGTTTACTTTACTTTTCAAGTTATCAAACCTAAAAAAATACACTACAAAGAAAAACTCATAGTTCTTTTATTAATTTCATATTGACTGAAAAAAATACATAAGTACACTGTAAAAAAAAAAGTTGGACAAACTTAAAATTTTAAGGCAACCAGCTTCAGCAGATTTTTGAGTTTTCTCAACTTCTTGTTTTAAGTTTATACAACAAAAAGTTGAGAAATTTCCTAAAAAATAAGTTGAGAAAACTCAAAAATCTGCTGAAGCTGGTTGACTTAAAATTTTAAGGTAGCCCAACTTTTTTTTTTTTTTTTTTTAAAGTGTAGGCCTATTATTTGTATACCCTGATTCACTCCCAACACAAAACTTTTCTCTTTTTTTTGTTTTTTTTTTAAACTGGGTGTGCTTTCTGCATTCTCAGTCTCCATGAATATCTTCCTGAAACTAAAATGAACGAAATAATAATAATAATAATTAGTTACATTTATATAGCGCTTTTCAAGGCACTCAAAGCGCTTTACATACATGGGGGAATCTCCTCAACCACCACTATTGTGCAGCATCCACCTGGATGAAAATGACGAGAAATACAGTACATCTAAAGAAAGCTTGAAGTGTCTATAATTAAATGAAGTCATGTCGAAATAATCCGTATGAAACCAACGCGAGGTCCAGTCTTTCCCGTCTGAGCTCAGCTATAATGTGATCATGCCACGCACATCGCGCGCTATAAGATAATCATCCACGCGAAGCTTGAGACACGTGAACATGTAAACGCTCACATCACCTCTGTAGAAAGATTCATCTGACCTACTTTTCGTTTTTGGAAGAAGACGCGCTGTGAAGAATAAGCCTTGAATTGTGATGCTGACGCGGCTTAATCCAGTGGAGGAGCTCGTTCTGAGAAGTCATTTATTTTTTACTTTATTAGTGTTACTGTGACATGTGTACACATTCACTTGTTGAACTTTTCCCAAACTATAATGCCAGACTAAAACATGTCGAGTGCAACATTTTGAAATATGATAGATAGGCAACCTTTCGTTGCATCTAAATGTTGTAGGACTCTCATTTTAGCTCGCATTCTCCGGTGATTTATTAAAGGGCATACTGACGTGCAAAACATGATTTTTACTTCATTTTATTTTATTTTTTTAACACGTCATTTGTAACTTAAGTAATGTAATTTTATTGACATAAGTAACTGTAACATTACTGCGTTACCAGGAAAAGTAATTAGATTACAGTAATATACCCAACTCTGCTCATGACTCTCACAGTGCGTTTTTCCTCTGATAGGAGAGTTCAGAGCGTCTGTATTGAGATTATTAGCAGTAACGGAGCAGCTGTGACAGAGCTGCACACATGAGAAGCCAGCAGGCTCATGCGCTCCCCCCGTCCCGTCCCGTCAGAGCCAGACACCAGATGTTCGCAGCGCTGCTTGGGAAGTCCTGCTGGCGCCACTCAGGGCAGAGGGCAGGGGGAAGGCACGCGAGCCGAGCCCAGAGAACGCACTCCTGCAGGAACTGGCACATTCCCCAGCGCGCTCTTGGCCCGCTCCCCAGTTCTCCCTCGGCCATCTGTTCCAAAAAAACACTTTGAAATAAAAACGCAGCGCTCATCGCTCTCTCCACGGAGCAGCTGTTACAGAGGCGAGGGGAAACGGGAGGAGGAGGGGCGCCGGCCAAGAAAGAAATCCCTTTGTCAAGTAGAGCCAGTGAGTCTGAGGGGAAAAATGTTTTGGCACAGCAGAGGCTTGAAAAGCACTGAGCGAACATGGAAATGTGCATGCAATGCAATACGAACAGCCTGCTATATCGAGTCAGAATAGCGTGCTTTAGTTTGTGTTTTTCACAGCTAACACTGATTCTGTTGTTGTTCTTCACAACAGGAATAAAATGAAGAAGGTGGAGAAAGAAGCACCTCCATCCATCAACATGAAGACGGGAAAAGCCTCGTAATAAAAGTGTAAAGTGATTTTACACTGCACTATTGACGTTACTACAGCCAACCGAGTCCAAAACAAAACTGAATAATATGCTATTCTACAAGTTTTGCACAGCAGAAACACAGATGATGTGAAATCAGTTCATTGTTGCAGCAGACTGGTTATTTATTGTTGTTTGTGTTCTTATACGCTTTAAGAAATCAAACACAGCTACAATGTGCAAATTCTGTCAGAAATGTCCTGCCATGTGCAAAAAAGAGCACATTTTCTTTCCTTTTTGTAATCCATATAATTGTTACTCTTTATTTAATCAAATACATCATAAACAATCATATAAATGAAAATGCATATAATAAATTCAGCGCTCATCTCTTGTCTTCCATTTGGTTTGTATTAACAATCGTTCTTGTTCTTAAACAGACGCTGACTGTATATTATAAATGTATTTACTGTTGAAATACTTTGTTGTAATTAAACGTAGTCAAAGAATTCATCTTCATGACTGAAGAACTGCTTTTTCTGAGGCATTAATAGACAGTTGTTGGTGACCTGCCAAAACATCTCCAGGAGGAACCAGACCTGAACATTCTGACCCGTGTGAGATTCACAAACACGTCATTAAAACACATTAATGAACGATTTAATTATTTCAAAGTCAGTATTATCTGTTGTTCTTCATACACACACACGCACACACACACACGCGCACGCACATGCACACACACACACACACACATCACACACACACACACACACGCATGCACACACACACTCTCTCTCTCACACATGCACACGCACACACACACGCATGCACACACACACTCTCACTCACTCACTCTCACACACACTCTCTCTCTCACACACATGCACACACATGCACACACTCTCTCACACATGCACACACTCTCTCACACATGCACACACACTCTCTCTTACTCACTCTCACACACGCACACACACACACACACACTCTCTCTCACTCTCACACACACACACACATGCACACACACACTCTCTCTCACTCACTCTCACACACGCACACACACATGCACACACACTCTCTCTCACACACACACTCTCTCTCTCTCACTCACTCTCACACACGCACACACACATGCACACACACTCTCTCTCACACACACACTCTCTCTCTCTCACTCACTCTCACACATGCACACAAACACACACACACACACGTTTGTTTCTGTGAATTGTGGGGACTTTCCACAGACTCCTATTACTTTTATTCTGACCAAACGATATTTTCTCTCCCATAACCCTAAACCTACCCCTTACAGAAAACCTGTTTGCATTCTTACACTTTCAGATAAACATCATTTACTAGTTTTAATCATCCCTCGTGGTACCGCAGGCCGCTCCCCACAATGTCAAAAATGTCAGGTTTTACTATCCTTGTGGGGACATTTGGTCTCAACAATGTAGCACAAAGAAGAGCACACACACACACACACACACACATTTCTTTTTGTTTGTTTGTTTGTTTTTTCCCCACCATTAAGCAACTAGTACATAAACAACTAGAAAAATAAACTGCTTGATAGATAAATGTGTTTATAAGTATTTTTGATCTACTTACATTTAGTTTGGATTATGATTTAGCTGATATTTTAAGGTTGTAGGTGGCAGAAGATCATATTTTGGACAGGTTTTGTGATGATTTTCAGCAGTGGTTTGCTGTCCAGTCACCAGAGACAAGTCTCTGTATTTGCTCATCAAAGCCAAACCTAGTCACTTTCATTTTGTTGTTAGGCTTTAATAAATTGAACTCCTTTTTGTGAAAACATCAAAAATGTCCATTAAAATGATTTAAGTGGAGTCAGATTATTAGTCATGAATTCAGACAGCTACTTCTATTTGAGGATGTCTATTATCACGTGATAAAACAAAGAATTAGTCAATAGATTTTTTTTTTTTATGTGAAGATGAGCCATCTGTTAACATTTCAGGGAAACTTACACAAAATATTTCTTGCATTTTATTAATATAACACATATTATGTATGAAGTAACATTATTCTGTAACTGTGTTTGGCTCTGAATGTGTTCAGAATCCTAGCATTTAGCCTCACACGATGTTGTATGTCTCACAAATCATCCTCTGTGATCATTCACGGTCAGCTGATACTGCCAGGAAAAGAGACGCTGTTTTAAGCCGTGCTGTAAACATGCTTTCAGAGTTGGCTGTTCAGAATTGACGTACATGGATACTTCATTCCCTTCTCAGACCATCTGTCCACCACGTCAAGATCTCACATTGCAGTCTTTGAATACATCACTGCTTCTATCTGAAGGACAGCACTCGGAGACAGTAGTATTGGTCTTTATTGAACTCACCCCTGATAGTCTGGTTCCTGAAAAACCTGCATATTTCCTAAAGTGACTGTTTCAAAGATTCCAGAACAATTTGACTTTGTCTTTTTCCATGTGCTATGCTGTGCAGATTTCCTTTAAAGGTGACATATCATGAAAATCGAACTTTTATCATGTTTAAGTGCTATAATCGGTCCCCGGTGCATCTACCAACCCAGAAAATGTGAAATAGACCCAGTAATTTTTTTGGTAAGCCTTTCTCTGCAAGCTTGTGAAAAACTGAACTGATCAGATTTTGCACCCCCTGGCTGTGACATAGAAAGGAGATCTTATTATAATATTACCGCCCCTTAATCATTGTGTTTTCACAAGCGACAATGGTGTACCAGTTCTAACGCCATGACGAAAGTTTGAGCAAAGCATGCTAACCAGTGTTGCCAAGTCCTCAGAATTGGGCTACTTTAACACTGTTGCTGCAGGTTGTTTTCCATGTCTGTGGGTTGAAGTTACCCCAATAACATCATATCCCCTGGAATGCAAATTTTACCAAGTGAACCTCGCCAAAAACGTGCATTTTACCCCCATAACGTGATTATTACTGGTGGACCCCCCTCGAAATGAGATGAGGCTGGTTTTGTTGTGAGAACCTGGCAACCCTGATGCTAACGGTTCTGTCTTTGGCTTGAGCACAGAACACTATTTAGAGTCCCAGCCTCAGAGCAGAGCATTTATTGATTTATTTACTGTATATTACACTGCTGCCACACAGATGTGTGTATTTGACAGTTTAAGCGCTTTCTGTGCGCGAGCTTCGGATATGTGCGCTCAGAAAACCCGAAGTTTAAACTATGGCTTTAAAACGCATGCAAATAAGTTTTTAGTGCAATAGATGTGACAATCAAAACCAAACAGATGTCTTTCAGCAGAGTATCTGAGGTATGAGCTGTAAAGACAAATCCCTATTCTAGAAAGGGGGCGGGAAACAGCAGCTCATTTGCATTTAAAGAGACATGCATGAAAACTACGCATTTCTGCTTCCACTCAAAATAGGCATTTTCAAAATGATATAATAATTGATCTGTGATGTATTTTGAGCTGAAACTTCACAGACACATTCTGGGGACTCCTGAGACCAGGCACGTGCAGAAGGGGGGCTTTGGGGGCTCAAGCCCCTGCCCTTTTTCAAATTTACTCAAAAGTGCCCCTCTCAGACAAATAGCAATAATATTGTGGTCAATAAAACGAAATACATTTGAATTATAATTAACATGACAATGGCGGGGTTGGATCCACATCCAGGGGGTGGAGATTGGTAGGTTTAGGGGTGGGGATGGGTGAGTTTAGGGATCAGGGGGTGGAGACGGGTAGGTTTAGGGGTGGGGATGGGTGGGTTTAGGGATCAGGGGGTGGAGATGGGTAGGTTTAGGGGTGGGGATGGGTGGGTTTAGGGATCAGGGGGTGGAGACGGGTAGGTTTAGGGGTGGGGATGGGTGGGTTTAGGGATCAGGGGGTGGAGATTGGTAGGTTTAGGGGTGGGGATGGGTGGGTTTAGGGATCAGGGGGTGGAGACGGGTAGGTTTAGGGGTGGGGATGGGTGGGTTTAGGGATCAGGGGGTGGAGATGGGTGGGTTTAGGGGTGGGGATGGGTGGGTTTAGGGATCAGGGGGTGGAGACGGGTAGGTTTAGGGGTGGGGATGGGTGGGTTTAGGGATCAGGGGGTGGAGACGGGTAGGTTTAGGGGTGGGGATGGGTGGGTTTAGGGATCAGGGGGTGGAGACGGGTAGGTTTAGGGGTGGGGATGGGTGGGTTTAGGGATCAGGGGGTGGAGACGGGTAGGTTTAGGGGTGGGGATGGGTGGGTTTAGGGATCAGGGGTGGAGACGGGTAGGTTTAGGGGTGGGGATGGGTGGGTTTAGGGATCAGGGGGTGGAGACGGGTAGGTTTATGGGTGGGGATGGGTGGGTTTAGGGATCAGGGGTGGGGTTTAGGGGTGGGGATGGGTGGGTTTAGGGATCGGGGGGTGGAGACGTGTAGGTTTAGGGGTGGGGATGGGTGGGTTTAGGGATCAGGGGGTGGAGACAGGTAGGTTTAGGTCTATGTAAGGTGGGAGGAGTTGGATCTAGATCCAACCACACCCCCTGGATCTTGTGTTCTGCAGTGAGGACCATCTCGTTATTTCAGTGAATAGATCTACGAAAGGAAACAAACCAAACAATATTTTAAACTTTTTTCATCAATAATCAAAGCTAGTGTGTCGATTTAATTAAAAATCCATATATTAGCTATATATTTTAGAATATTACACAATTCATCAATGCCCGTTTGTCATGTTCTATAGATAGGCTATAATACACCAACCAATCATGATCTGACACAAGTTCAAATTTCATTGGACAATAATGTGGAGCGGTCATTTTCCGTTCTTATTCATAAATCGGTTGGAAATTACATGGACAGACAAGCTTATTTGTGGAGCGATCTGGATCTGCGGTTTGTCTCATTTTATAAATCAAATTACATCGCTGAGATGGAATGGATGCTAAATGACTACAAAAGCACACAAAACCTTGTAGCGATAATGGTTATCAGTATTCAATTCACTTATATTTATGATACACCCATGAAACTATCATAGTTAATGAAGCCCAAGTGCCACCTACAGGCCTATTGTGTGAAGTGTAGGCTGGCGAAATGGTGACGTGAAAGGACTTTATTATATTACCATTTTTGACAATTATGCAGCATTATGTCTTATGCTCATCAAGCCTGCATTTATCTGATCATAAATACAGAAAACAACTGTAATATTGTGAAATATTATTACAATTTAAAATGTTTTTCTATTTTAATATATTTAATATATTTTCTAATTAATATATTTTTCTATTATAATATATTTTAAAATATCATTTATTCCTGTGATAAAAGCTGAATTTCCAGCATCATTCCTCCAGTCTTCAGTGCATGATCCGCAGAGATCATTCTAATATGCTGATTTATTATCAGTTGTGGAAACAGTTGTGCTGCTTTTATTTATTTATTTTATTTTATATATATATATTTTTCTTTTGGAACCTGTGATAGGTATTTTTGGGGGGGTTCATTGATAAATAAAATTTTTAAAACCTTTCAAGCTTTTGAACGGTAGTGTATATTGTTACAAAAGTTAGATTTTAAATAAATGCTGTTCTTTTTAAACTTTTTATTCATCAAAGAATCCTGAAAAAATATCACAGGTTTCCAACATTGATAATAAATCAGCATTGCATGAAATGCATTTTTAAAGTATATTAAAATTTTGATCAAATAAATCCAGTTGGTGTACAATTACACCACAACAATAACAACTATACCTGTTTTGGTTTCATTATGTGATTTACATTTTAATTACCAATTATTGATCATTTTCATTTGTGCCTTTCATATGAAGGCCAACTCTTTCACACAAACAGGACTTCATACTGTTACCACAGACTTTCTAAAAGGTGGTGAATGTCCATCTCTGTCTCCAACATTTGGTGAGACCTGCCTCAAGATCCGTCCCATCCTCATTCTGCTGAACCTTGATTTGAGTCCTTCCAGAAGGGCAGAAGCTTTAAAGGGATACTCCACCCCAAAATGAAAATGTTGTCATTAATCACTTACCCCCATGTCGTTCCAAACCCGTAAAAGCTTTGTTCGTCCTCGGAACACAATGTAAGATATTTTGGATGAAAACCGGGAGGCTTGTGACTGTCCCATTGACTGCCATGTAAATAACACTGTCAAGGTCCATAAAAGTATAAAATACATCGTCAAAATAGTCCATCTGCCATCAGTGGTTCAATCTGAATTTTATGAAGCGACGAGAATACTTTTTGTACGCAAAGAATATAAAAATGACGACATTTATTCAACAATTCGTCTCCTCTCTGTCACAGCGTAACGCCATTTTGAAAAGCATCCGATGGACGCAAAGTGCGTACGCTATATGATGTTTTATTAACAAAGTTCGGGAGGAGCACGTTCAGATAATTAACCTAATTAACACGAGAGGAGAACAATCAGTAATCAACCCAGTTAACAAGATAAGAGGTGTGTATATATACACAGCAGACTTACCTCTGTTCATTGGCAGTTTTCCAGCATCCCTCCGCCACCCCTTCTCCGCACTTACAACTATTCCTGTCCTAATCTGTAGGGGGGTACTCTGGGTTCGGGCCAAATTTCCGAGCTCGGAGCCCTCCCCTCGGACAGCACGCCAAATACGCATAAACTTTATTCTATTTATTATATGTAAGTGTGAACTCGTGAATCTCTGTCATCAGTAACGCATGGATAACGCAGTTTCCGTTCAAATCAAAGCGTAAATAAACATACAATGCATATCCATGTGCTACTGATGTGTAATTAACTTGGCAGTCACAAGCCTCCCGGTTTTCATCCAAAATATCTTAAATTGTGTTCCGAGGACGAACGAAGCTTTTACGGGTTTGGAACGATATGGGAGTAAGTGATTAATGACAAAATTTTCATTTTGGGGTGGAGTATCCCTGTAAGCTCTTTTGGGAAGGAGAGGTGTTTAACCAGTGGGGTAGCACAAGGGTCGATACTGAGCCCCCTCTCTTTCTACATACGTAACATCACTGAGTCCATTCATACAGGGATAGACTGGCCATAGGGAGCATCAGGATTCTTCTCTCTGGGTCGGTCAGGGTGTGGGCTGACCAGGCTGTCAAAACCAGATTTCAATATAAATGATTTAAACTGAATATCATCTGTATAACATGCAGATCTCACACTCATTCACAAGCTACTGGATCAGTCTTATTGCAAAAGATGTTTTCCAAGTTGCTGTCTAGGCAAGGAGAAACAGGGCAAAGATGAAATAAACCAAAGGACATTTAAAAAATAATAATATTTGTCTTAGCTAAAGGAAAGAAAAGCATTAAGACGCAGAAATGTAAAAGTGTGACCCCATTCAAATATGTGGCTCAGTTCCAGCACAGGGCTCTGTTAAGGCATAAATGAAACCATGTGATGGACAAAAATGCTGTGAACCTCACCAAAAGTGTTCCACAATATCAGGAAAATCACATCCACCTGTCTGAATACTCCACAGTACTTCTGCCATTCGAAGACAACTGCAATTCGTTCCAGCTACAGCACTATCTGATATTACCGTATTGACCCGAATATAAGACGATGTTTTTTTCTTGGAAATACATCTGAAAAAACGCGGTCGTCTTATATTCATGGTCTAGACTTTGACATGTCAATAATACACACATAACAATAGGTGACGCCAAACACGCATAAAACGAGTGTGTTATGAAATATGCAATATAATGTGTTGTAAAGATAACGAGTGAAAACAAGAGAAAAAGAAAAGCGAGTCGTGACTGTCATGTTAGTCTGATGAGACCAAACTTCATCTGTAAGTGATTTTAAAACATGACAATACTCAGATTTGAAGACTACAATAAGATTTCACTTCTACCGTTAATAAAATTTTGCTAGGCTACTATGAGATGATAGACTAAATGTTATATAATTCAGATGGCTACCTGTTATTTTTATGGTATATCAAAAAGTGTATATTTTTAAATGTGATTGTTGGTACATTTTACCAGTATTTACCATGCTTTCAAAACAAAAACAGGAAAAATATGCAATATGACAATAATTTAAGAGAAAAAAAATAAAAAAATATGTGGTTCTCAAAAAGCCTTTATCCAAAAGGTACATCTGGAAAAAAAGGGGGTCGTCTTATATTCGGGTCACGTCACTGTTTCCGGGTCCAAACGCTCCATCAGATGCCAAAAACAAACACCAAATGGTGCAAACAGAAGTCTGTATGGAATAGGCAATACACCCTTCTTATATAAGAGTACTTCAAGAACTCAATCTAGATGGGATTTTGATGGAAGATTCGGAAAGTCTGGAAATAAATGAGTTTAACAAAGTTTAAGAAGAGCTGGGAAAAAAATATTATCAATGTAGATATCATTGAAAACTGGAATCCATGCTCTCTGCCAAATATTAAATGCTTCATCAACATCAAATATGACTCTAAAAAATATTTTATTAGTGTGTACAGCATTATAAAAACACAGATGAAGCACAAACTAACAATGTGCCTTGCGTCTTAAATATAAAAGACATGCTAACACATGGTTTTCTGTAGAACTGCTTTGAGAAGACACACTGGGAGAGTGTGAAAATGCTTGTACTGTCTAATGACGTGTGAACATCTCAATACTGTCTTGCAGTTGTATCAGTGAGTAATATTTCTTCATTACTTAGGACTTGCAAGTAAAATTGAAAATGACCCAAACACTGTTGAGTTCTTTTGAGACATAAATGCTGTTCCGTGCACTCTTGAAATAAGACAGCTAATGTTAATCAGCACAGAAGAACAACAAACTGTTTAAAAGATCTACACTTGCAGGAAGACTGAAGACGAACGCTGTAGTCTTTAGCTGGAGATCTTTCAGCTCATTACAGTTCCTCAAAATATACTGGCAGGAGCCAGAAAAGATTCTTTAGTGTCCTGTGTATGTGTGTGTGTGAGAGAGAGTGTGTGTGTGTGTGTGTGAGAGAGAGTGTCTGTGTGACTGTGTGTGTGTGAGAGAGTGTGTCTGTGAGAGAGTGTCTGTGTGTGTGAGAGAGTGAGTGTGTCTGTGTGTGTATGTGTGTGAGAGAGAGTGTGTCTGTGTATGTGTGTGTGTGAGTGTGAGAGAGTGT
>CM049861.1:29029803-29047303 GCA_027422415.1 Schizothorax lantsangensis | reverse complement strand
GTCATAAGGATATTTTTTCGAAACTGAGTTTTATACATCATCTGAAATATGAATAAATAATCTTTCCACTGATGTATGGTTTGTTATGATAGGACAATATTTGGCTGAGATACAACTATTTGAAAATCTGGAATCTGAGGGTGCAAAAAAATCTAAATATTGAGAAAATCACCTTTAAAGTTGTTCAAATGAAGTTCTTAGCAATGCATATTACTAATCAAAAATTAAGTTTTGATATATTTACAGTAGGAAATTCACAAAATATCTTAATGGAACATGATCTTAACTTAATGTCCTAATGATTTTTGGCATAAAAGAAAAATTAATAATTTTGACCCATACAATGTATTGTTGGCTATTGCTACAAATATACCCCAGCGACTTAAGACTGGTTTTGTGGTCCAGGATCACATATACACACATACACACAAACACATCCTTTAGCTAAAATCAGACAATTTAAGCAGAGCAGACGCTCACCTGATGATGGTATCAAACTGGTTAAAAAGAGGTCCGAGTCCTAGTCCTTTCAGTATCCCTCCATTTCCAATCACTAGACATCGACGACAGTCCCTCCCGCCACGTCTCTCCTCAGAGGAGGCTGGTAGGAGCTCCAGGATCTCCTGAAACTTGTTCTTCATCTCCAGGAAACCAAACGGTGGGGGATATTGGAAGATTTGTTCATTCAGATGAGTGCTCTTGTCCAAGAAGGGCTCTAGCACTGGTGTGGAGCTTTGAAGTTCAGCTTCCATTCTCTGTCGGGCAAAGGAAGGTCTGCATTCTTGTTCTAGTATGTCTCGGACATAGGACTGGACACGCTGTAAGAGAAAATACACTGCTTAATGCATACGCACATATTAACCCAAACTGAAAACATTTATTTTGTGCAATTTACCTCTTGGTAAACAGGGCATCAGCAAATATAGTAAATTAATTTCATGTTTTGGCAATCGTGGACTAGTCTGGTTTAGATCTTACCTGACATTGCTTAAATATCTGACACCCCCAAAAAAAGTTAAGTATGTTGTGCCTCAGGGCTCAGTCCTAGGCCCTTTGATATTTTCCCTGAACATGCTCATTTTAGGTCAGTGGTTCATAATTTTAGGGACCCACAGGATTTGTATGTGTGAATCAGGCGTGTAAATATACGTAGAAGAAATATAGAATTAGCTGATATTAGGAAGCATAGCATTTGCTTTCATGGACATGCAGACAACACGGCTCTATTAATGGATGTTTTCATTGCTTGCCACCATTGCCTTTGGACTGTTATTTCTTTATTATTATTTTCCCCCCACCACATCACTTGACTTCTTTTCAATTCTCTGCAACAAGCGGGTGTCAGAAATGAAAAGTTGCATAGCACTGCTACCAGGGCACTTCTGCTTTTCTATAAGTGGCAGCGACTGTCAGAGAGTGAATTTAAATTTTACATTTATATTTGTTCATTTAGCGAACAGTTTTATCCAAAATGACTTGCAGATGAGGAATATATTTTCATTCCAACCATATGCTGTTCTTTCCACACTGATCTGAACAGACAAATCACATGCAGAAAATGTCCATGACCAACATTCATCTTGGTAGGGCAATAGTATATTCTATTGACCAACATTAATCTTGGTAGGGCAATAGTATATTCTATTGACCAACATTAATCTTGGTAGGGTAATAGTATATTCTATTGACCAACATTAATCTTGGTAGGGTAATAGTATATTCTATTGACCAACATTAATCTTGGTAGGGTAATAGTATATTCTATTGACCAACATTAATCTTGGTAGGGCAATAGTATATTCTATTGACCAACATTAATCTTGGTAGGGCAATAGTATATTCTATTGACCAACATTAATCTTGGTAGGGTAATAGTATATTCTATTGACCAACATTAATCTTGGTAGGGCAATAGTATATTCTATTGACCAACATTAATCTTGGTAGGGCAATAGTATATTCTATTGACCAACATTAATCTTGGTAGGGCAATAGTATATTATATTGCCCTACACCAACCCTACACCTAAACTTAGCCCTCACAGGAGACTTTTTGCATTTTTAGGTTTTCAAAAAACTTAATTCTGTGTGATTTATAAGCTTGTTTACCCGTGGGGACCTCAATGTAGGTCCCTCACCGTGAACGAGCCATTTTAGGTATCATAAACATAAACAGTATGAACTTCAGTAAAGCTGCTTTGAAACAATGTTTATTGTGAAAGTGCAACACAAATAGCATTGACATGACTGAATTTTCCTCCAGAACAGTGGTTTTGCACATCTGCACATCTTTCTCATCTGACGTCCAAAATATGCGGCTCTGTACCTAAGTATCAGATGTTAAAAATATGACACCACTTTCTGGCTGACATTTAAATTTAAAAGAACATACGCAGAAGTAGGGCTGCACGATTAATCGCATGTGAAATTCATGCGCATCTAGTCAGTAAAGCCGGTTCTGTGATTAGTAGTAAATCATTGTCGTAGTCGTGTGTTTATTAGTCACGTTGACTCAATGAAAGCAGATAAATCTTCTGTTTATTCAGCTAGTGCTATAGAGATCTCCTGGGTTTCTTCTGTGAGGTGTATTTGTAGTTTCTCTGGCCTTCAGATGGAGATTTACTACAAATCACAGAACCGTGCTTCACTGACAAGATGCACATGACAATCACAGCTTCTGTCTAATCGAGATTTCATTGCGAGTTATCGTTCAGGCCTAGGCGGAAGTAATTTTTGCTTTTAGTACTTTCAGATAAGCATTCTTAATGCAATTAAAATTTGTTTAATATATCCAAAAAGACACATATAGGAAGATTATTTATTTAACTACAATTGTAACGTTCACCAAGACTTTTGTTTTGCTTTGTAAAAACATATTAGAGATGAGACTTTAATAAAGACAGAACAGCTGTTTGTCAGTTCTTCTGCGTTTACACCAACAGGGTGGAGGTGCTGAAAATAACATCCGTGCATCAGAGTCTGTGTTCCGTTTCACACTCACACTCTCACAAACAGTGTTGGGCAGTAACTAGTTACTAGTAACTTAGTAACTGTAATAATATTACTTTTTGCAGTAACTAGTAGTGTAACTAAATACTAATAAGATTTCAGTAATAATATTACAGTTACCATCCATAAAACAGCTTAGTTAGTTACTTTTGATGCCTCGACCCGCTGATTTAAAATACAACAATCAAATATTTCCTAGATTTATTTTCATCATTTTCACGACTCACACATGCATGTGATGAGGTGCAGCAGGCGAGCTTGGAATATGGAAAAGCTTACATTCAGCAGATAGAAATATTTCATTATATTGATTTTGTCAGGAAAAACACTGTTGTGTATTACTTTACTCTGGCATTACATCCCTCTGATCAGCATGTGCTGCATTATATTACTACAATTAAAATCTTTTTAAAAAATTAAACAGTTTCTTACAAACTTATGTGATTTGATAAAATACATAATGAAATATAATCGTATATAGTAACGGAGAAATTACAATTAGCTTCAAGCTACACGACAATTAATGAGATTAATACAACACTTCTACTTGAATGTCACTGTTAATCACTATTGAGTGTTTATAATAACTTCTGACTGAGATACAATGTGTATTTTGGTGAAACTATGAGGCAGAAATATGTTATTAGTAACATTTATGTGGAAGATACACCGTTACAACTTCTGTGGGGCGTGAAGAAACAGTAATGTAACTAGTACTGTAACTAATTACTGTTGCCAGAAAGTAGTAAGTAACAATATTACTTTTGAAAAGAATAACTAGTAAAGAGTAATATATTACATTCTTTGAGTAACAAGCCCAACACTGATCACAAACAACCCCAAACACTTCCTCAGTAGCTGCGTTTCCATCCACCTATTTTTATGGAATTTTTAAGCGCATTTTGGAATATCGCATAAAAAAAAACGCTGGATGGAAACGCCAAGATGCGCATAAATTCTAAAAATGCGCATAAAAAAAAAAAACTTATGCGCACATTTGAGTAGGATACATTTTTTATCCGTTAAGAAAAAATGCGCATAAACTATGATGGAAACACATTTACCGAATAAATTCCTCCATGCGTATTGAAAAAGTCATGTGACTTTGCGCTATGAGACGGGATAACTTGACTAACAGCAGACCAATCTCGTTCACAGCATCTATATGTTGTTATGGTCGTTCTGAAAAGCCTAAGCAAAGTCTGTCGTCAAAGTATTTCTGTATAATTGTCTTACATGACTGCATTCTCAAACAGCTGGCATCCACCTCCGAAAGTAATAACCGCATTTATTGTCTCGTCTGCTCCCTCTGAGGTGCAATTAATTTATGTCATATATGAAAATTATTATATTCAGTGGCTTCTCCTGTATTCTTAGTGATATTTAGTGCCACAGTTTACCAGGAAGTGACGATTTTGTTCTCTTGGACTCGTTGGATGGAAACGGTACTTTATTCGCAAATGTTTTATGCGATATTCCAGTTTTGCGCATAAATTTAATTCGAATCTTTGGATGGAAACATAGCTACTGACATTTTAAAGTGAGTTACACTTCATCAAGAGGATGAGGAAAGTTAATACCTAAACCCTTGATTCAACCGGACGGTAGAAAGGTCATAAAAACAAAGTGGAATGCAGCTGCTGTACACCAGGAACTGTTAACACCAGAATCAGGATTAAGTTCTCATCACAAGATCACTAAGGCTATGTTTACACTGCAAGTCTTAATGCACAAATCCGATCTTTTGGCCCGTCTGTTTACATTCACTTTAGATAAGACTGGTATCCAATATCTGTGTTTACATTAATTCCCGCCCAAAAGGATCGTCTGCAGTGATCGCTTTACTATGCACATGGTAGACCCTCAGGTTTTAAAAGACCGTGCTATTAAAATTATTTATATAATTCACATCGAATGGCCATTATTATTATTTGTCAGCAAGGACAACGGCTGTCATGGATGTTTTGCAGCACAAAATCTGACCGAACGGATAAAGACCGGAAAATAACGGTAATTTATTTGTTAGACTATTTTATCTACAGCTCGTTAGAGGTAGAATTATTTAGTGATGTAAAGATGATATCTATTGAAATGAATTTGAATGAATTAACGAGAGAGAGAGAGAGAGAGAGAGAACGAACGATGCACCCGCGAGCGAGCGAGTGATTGTGAAGCATTGCGAACAAGCTTATATAATGTATAATATATAATGCTAATATAATGTAGCTTTTAGCTGTTGTATTTTCAAAATTCATGGGGCAGGGGTTGAAAACCAGCTCCTGAATGTGCAGTTACTTACCTATAAAAAGTTTCCATCTCAATAAAATGCGAGCGCATACAGCACGCCGGCATTAAAACGCCATTAAACATCTTCATGAGCAAACGTGTCACCCTCGCAATGGGAGTCCTGTGGAGAATCAGATATGTGTGTTTAGACGTAGGTCGGATGTCCAGATATCGGATGTGTATCTGATTAAAATCCACATTTGGAAGTGGCTCAGATCGGATACGAAAAAATCGGATCTCGCACGGGTTTGTGTGTTTACACGCGTGCAACAAATTCAGATCCGTGTCAGATGTGAGCAAAAAAAATCAGATTTTTTGTGCCAGTGTAAATGCAGCCTAAGTCTGCCTAGACTGACATTTTTCAAGTCATCCTTTAAAAAACAAAACAATGGAGCTGACTAGACTTAAAGCACTATATTTTTGTTTTGTTACAAGTACATATAGTACTGTGCACAAGTCGTTATCCACAATGCTGGATAAAAAAAATGATTAATATTAAAAGTTTGAAGTATCATCACACTGTTGTCCTCCGTGGACGTCCAGGGGCCTGTACCATGATGGTAGATGAACAAATTCAGAGTTATAGGATAAGTTTTGAGTTGACAAAACCAAACCACTCCAATCTGGGTTTGTTGGTACCATGAAGCTGATCATCAGCTTTCTGTCAACTCAGGCTTGATCCTGAGTTAATGGAGCGCGTGCACATGAATGTATGACATCACCGGCGAACAGCCAATCACAACACAGATCAAGTGTGACATCACCGGCGAACAGCCAATCACAGCACAGAGCCAGCGAGATTCACTTCTCGCGATAGAGCCAGCGAGATTCAAAACGCTTTTGTTAAAGGTTAAGAGATTAAAGAATATGATGAATTTAAACACATTTCCACTGAAGTACTTGTCCATGAAAGAGGACAAATAAAGGAAATTATCTTGCTCTATCAGTGCAGTCACAAGAGAAACTTGTGAAGTTACTTTATATAGTTGATAATATATAGCAATAGAGACTCGAACATGTAAGATCACATGTAGCCATTTTTAAAATATTATCTATTGATTCTACCACTTATTTATATTACATATGATCTGTATATATTAATATTCCTTTAAAATAAATGTTTTATAATAATTGTTAAACTAAAAGTGCTTGTGTGTAATGGAGTAATAATAATATAAATCATATTATAATTATATAAATCATATGTAAATTGTAATTATCATTAAAGCCAGACAATTTTGTTGTGTATATATATATATATATATATATATATATATATATATATATATATATATATATATATATATATATATATATATATATATATATATATATATATATATATTTTTTTTTTTTTTTTTTTTTTTTAAAAGGTACTTCATAGTGAGCTTTAATTTGTAGGATGAGAGACTGGAGGAGTGACTGTGTCAGACATGTGTCACTTTGGTCACATCTGATTGGTCCAATTTCAGTTTGAGATCTCTAACCCAGAACATAACCCCGGAGCAGGTTAGCTGTGGAGTGTAAGTTACTATAGCGATGAATGCAGCTAAAAGCCAAGACACTTTCATGGTACCTAAAACCCCGGATCGGTGCAAATTAAACTGAAACTTGTTTATTTGTCACATACACAATCATACAGGATATAATCAGTAGTGAAATGTAGGTCAGGACGGGTCCGCTCAATGGACAGTGCAAAAAAATAAAATAAAAGATGAAACATAACACAGGAGATTATATATAAATATAGGTAGGAATAAGATAAAAAATAAGTAAAAAATAAAATAAGGAGTAAAATGTGCAATGAACTAAAATGTGCAATACAGTCTACTGTGGATTTAATAAATATTAATATAAACAGGGATGTGCAAGAGGAATGTGCAAACAGGTTGTACCGGGTATGTACCGGGCAAGCGCAATCTTGATAACACCATGTTGAGCAACTATAGACCAATATCAAATCTTCCTTTCATAGGTAAGATTATTGAAAAGGTAGTTTTTAATCAGCTGAACAACTACTTCAACTCAAATGGATACCTGGATAATTTTCAATCTGGTTTCCGCGTGCATCACAGCACAGAGACAGCACTCATTAAGATAATAAATGATATTTGCTTTAATTCTGATTCTGGCAAAATATCAGTGCTGGTACTACTAGATCTTAGTGCTGCGTTTGACACTGTCGATCATAACATACTTCTAGAGAGACTGGAAAACTGGGTCGGGCTTTCTGGGATGGTACTCAAATGGTTCAGGTCATACTTAGAAGGGAGAGGTTATGTGAGTATAGGAGAGCATAAGTCTAAGTGGACGTCCATGACATGCGGAGTCCCACAAGGCTCAATTCTTGCACCGCTCTTGTTTAGCCTGTATATGCTCCCACTAAGTCAGATAATGAGGAAGAACCAAATTGCCTATCACAGCTATGCTGATGATACCCAGATCTACCTAGCCTTATCTCCAAATGATTATAGCCCCATTGACTCCCTCTGCCAATGCATTGATGAAATTAACAGTTGGATGTGCCAAAACTTTCTTCAGTTAAACAAGGAGAAAACTGAAGTCATTGCATTTGGAAACAAAGATGAAGTTCTCAAGGCGAATGCATACCTTGACTCTAGGGGTCAAACAACTAAAAATCAAGTCAGAAATCTTGGGGTGATTCTGGAGACAGACCTTAGTTTTAGTAGCCATGTCAAAGCAGTAACTAAATCAGCATACTATCATCTCAAAAACATTGCAAGAATTAGAGGTTTTGTTTCCAGTCACGACTTGGAGAAACTTGTTCATGCCTTTATCACCAGCAGGGTGGATTATTGTAATGGTCTCCTCACCGGCCTTCCAAAGAAGACCATTAGACAGCTGCAGCTCATCCAGAACGCTGCTGCCAGGATTCTGACTAGAACCAGAAAATCTGAGCATATCACACCAGTCCTCAGAACCTTACACTGGCTTCCAGTTACATTTAGGATTGATTTTAAAGTACTTTTACTCGTTTATAAGTCACTCAATGGTCTAGGACCTAAATACATTGCAGATATGCTCACTGAATATAAACCTAACAGACCACTCAGATCATTAGGATCGAGTCAGTTAGAAATACCAAGGGTTCACACAAAACAAGGGGAGTCCGCTTTTAGCTATTATGCCGCCCGCAGCTGGAACCAGCTTCCAGAAGAGATCAGATGTGCTAAAACATTAGCCACATTTAAATCCAGACTGAAAACTCATCTGTTTAGCTGTGCATTTGTTGAATGAACACTGTGCTACGTCCGAACTGACTGCATTTTATGTATAATCCTTTTCTATTTAACTGTTTTAAATTTCATTTTAAATCAATTTCTATATCATTTTAAAATTCCTTGTTTTATTATTTTTAATTCCTTGTTTTTATTGCTGTGATTGACTATTTCACTTTCTTTTATGTAAAGCACTTTGATTTACCACTGTGTATGAAATGTGCTATATAAATAAACTTGCCTTGCCTTGCCTTACACATAGCAGCAATGTGGATGATGGAGAATAATGGGTGTTTTTTTACAGTTTATTAAATTGAGTCCTGTAGATGTTATGAGAGACCTGGCTAGCCAGCTAATCCGGCTTCATGGTACAGGCCCCAGGTGTTTCTATGTTTCTGAGCTCACCAGTGTGTTCTTGTTTTCTCAGACTGTACCAAACTGTTGATTTGGCTCCTAATGTTCCTGCTCTCTCTCTCTCTGATGGATCTGTGTTGTTTCTGAAGACTAACAATCATCTGTTTCTCTTGTATGAAGAGATCCTTTGACCGTATGATGTGATTCACAGCAACAGCTTCCAAATGCAATCAACTCCAGACCTTTTACCTGCTTAACTGATGTAGAAATAATGAAGGAATAACCCACATCTGTCCATGAAACAGCTTTTGAGTCAACTGTCCAATTACTTATGGTCCCTTTGAAAAAGGAGGAGGTGCATATTAAAGAGCTGTAATTCCTTAACCTTTCCTCCAATTATAATGAGAATAACCTCAGAGTCTGCACTTTAAGCCCATATTCATTATATAACTGTAACTTGAAAATTTTCTTTTGGTCAGCAGCTAAAATAATAAAAATTGTGCCTGTGCCCAAATATATATTGGCCTAACTGTATATAAAAATACAAAAATTAAGCTGAGACCTTTTTTGGCTGCTGCTATGGGCTCAGTGCTAAAGTCTTTTCTAAAGATAACCAAATTACAAGCAATAGCAGAAAATAAATACAATAGAACAAAGACAAATTAAACAGTGCTTTTTAGGCCTAAAAGAAAATCAGGTACAGAAATGTAATCCTCAAATGTAAAATGACACTGCATAGTCTCAACTGTATAACTTAAATATAAATTGATCATTATTAATGTTAGAAAAGTTATTCAGTCTCGCCTTTTTAAATCAAGTCCTGACACGTGAGATTGAATGAGAATTCATGCGTTGGCAGTAATGCTACATTCATTAATGTGGGCAGTGCTAAAACAAATGTGCCTATTAACAAATATTGATATTTAACGTGTCACATCGATACGTGTATCGTTAGACATTTGATCAATGGATAACACCCCTATTGTTTACATAATGAAACTGGTCTAATTTGTCCAAAAGTAGTTAATATATATCAGACTAGTTCACACGTTATACCTAGGGCTGGGCGAAATAATAATTATTGTATAATTTTCCTCGATAAAACGATTGTTAATAATGTTTACGCCAAAAGCGGAACGAAACAGCGCGACTATTTGATCGCGCCAAATGTATCACAGTAAACCGCGCGGCGCGAGCTTCTACTCGGTCACGCGAGCACTAAACAGCGCTGTGAGATCATTGAAGCGCTGATCACGCACATCTTGAAAATAGTTTAGAGCCAAACAGCAGTTGTGTACATCAGAAAGCTTTTCAGTCTACACATCGACATTTACCTGGATTTACTGTAGTAACATATGCACCATTGTACAAATGTGGGATATTCAATAACAGGAGTAATGGTGTATAATTATAATGTATGCATTTGTGATTAAGCAATACTGATTTTTTAGACTATGTTTTTCATACAAATAGGTCCTAAAAACCATTATATATATTTATCATGGTTTTGTTATATGTGTGGTTTTAATTGTGTTTATCTGATTTAAATGTATGCTACATGGGAACCAATCTTATAAAAAAACTTGATCAGAATAAATATAACCATATAAAACTGAGGTTGCTACAATTTTTAAGATGTTACTGATTTTAAAAATTAACAAAAATGTACCTCTGCATCCGAACTCAAGCTATATCAACTTGCATTTCTAAGAGACAAAAAAGGGATATTATTATTTTATTATTATCAGGCAACCCAAACCTGTTTCTTGATTTGAAACAATATCACTCATTAGAACATGCAGCAATAAGAAATATTTTTCATTTAAATTTATTTTGTTAAGGAAAATTAATGGTCTGGTTCCTAAACTTTCACTTGAGCAAAATTCTGGCTTTAAACTTGAAAGAAATAAAGATTTGACATTTATCGTGATAATTATCATTGCTAAGAAAAAATAATCTGATAATTTCTTTGGCCATTCGCCCAGCCCTGTTAACAAGTAAGTTTATATAGCGCATTTTCACCTCTGACGTGTGTGTTTGATACAGTAATTGTGGTTAGATTTGGACGGTCTGATCAAACAACCTCTCATTTCTCTGCTGCTGGTCAGATAACACTCATTCACTCATTTAGTGCACCAACTAAACTGGTTTATAGAAACAAACAGATCAGCAATCGATCATTCACCTGCTCCAAATGCACAAAAAACACCTGCATAATGAGTTCATTTCCAAAATTCACAATTTATATTTTTTAAACAGAACGGGGAAATTCCAGGAATATGTTTTTCATACTCTATTTTCATTTCGGTGAACTTTATAATAACTTTCATAATAAATCAAACATTATGTAATGCAATGGATCGTTAAATATATATTCACACGTGAAATAATGTGCTTGTTATTCATTGTATTAAACATCATATGATCTTCAAAATCTACATTTGATGATGCATAAATCTCAATTTCACAAAATGGACTCTTATGACTGGTTTTGTGCTCCAGGGTCACATTTGTGAATCAATGCCACACAGAAGTCAACAGTGATATGGTGCAGATAACTTCTTGAATCTGATGTAAAGACGATGTAGAAGACAGACAGACGCACCTTTCTATAGACGGGGTCTACTGGCACCTCCACAGGCTTCGGGTCCGAGTGAAAGACAGGCAGTTTCAGAAGAGCCAGCGAAACCAACGCCAAGCTCAGAAGAGGAACAAGCAGCCTTCTGCTGGAGTAAAAACAGGCGAGTTACCTAAATATACTCAAACTTGCAGCGTTAGTGACATTCACAGGTGAGTTCATCCTTTAAGGGTTTCCAGGTAAAGAAGTCCTGTGTTTACCTGGGTTGACAGTGCCTCATGGTAGCTGAGCACAAAACCTTGTCTTCCCTTCCGCCTGAAACAAGACGCGTGCGTTTCCGCATGTGCTCGACTGCACCTTAAAAGCAGAAAAAAAACAAGCTGTTCACTTAAAATAGCACACAATGCAGTACTGAAACCACCACAACAAAGTTCACCCAAGGCCGCTTTCTCAATCCTGTTTAATTCAGCAACTCCTCTTTACCCAGAAGACATGTTAGGGTTGTTTAGAGCAAGTCTGCTTGATCTGTTGCCAAAGAAGCATGTTAAAATTATTCAAGAAAATCTGAGATAAAATGTTGGGTTGCAAAAATGAGAAAACCCTCCTGAAATAAAACTAAATACATTTTGTGCTGCAAGTTAAAGAGCATTTTTGATCCACAGGTAAGCATGTTAAAACAAAACATTTAACCCATAAATTATGAGGCATATATAACAGACCAAATGGACCAGTTATAACATGTTTCAGCAGTTGTTTTTGAAATATAACTCCTTGTGAAATATCTGTAATGCTACACATTGGGAGTTTGATACATTTTTCATGTTACATTGGGCGTTTATTTCTCAATTGAAATTTTTGAATTGAAATTGAAAATTTTATAACCATTAATAACCAAAAACTGAACTTTTAATGGCTGCAACAGGAGCTGTGTAAAGGGGAAGAGAGAGAGAGAGAGAAAAAGACAGGCTCGGGTCGGACTCGGGTGGAGAATTCTGATAAGCTGTCAGACAAGGGCCGGGCCCGTGCAAGGCTCTACATTCGTTCCCTTGTTTCAATTAAAAGTCCCCCCTCGGCTCGGCGGGCCCCCAATCTGCCCGGGCCCATATGCACCTGCATACTCTGCACGCCCAGACGCTACGCCACTGCATGCGCGCTCATCTGTTTTCAATGCAGTTAACCGCGAGCTTCATGTCATCTTCCCACTCATTAAACTATGACAGGTCCTTTACTGCAAAAAGACGCTTAATGCGACACTCTAAAGTGATGAAACTACGGCGCTATGTGCTTTTTAAAACCATTTTCATAGGTTTCACGTTATATTGTCGGCTCGGAAAATATGTAAATGCACATGAAGCCGCAGCTGTATCCCTTCTAGCCTTAACCACAAATCAGACAGAAGAGCACATTAACTTCGGTGGATTTAAAATGGTGTTCCGCGGTTGAAATAAAACACTTTCTGATGTTTATTTCGTGCTTTAAGTAAATATGAAAAGACGATCGGTTCACGTGTTTGAACTGAGGCAATACTAGTGATCTGTCACGACACATTGATGAGCCACAAAACTGTATTTATTGTTTGAATTTCTTTAAAAATGACTCAATTTAAAAGCTGAGGGTCCTGAGACCTTGATCAGAAGTAACCTGCTCTGTCTTCTCTGTCGGTGTGTGGTCAGTTTCCTCTTTGCTCTGCGATGTGTTTTTCACTGCGTGAGAACATGTGTGAGTGTTTGTCGGTCGTGGCAACCGTAACTATTGGTGGTTAATAAAAAATATAGCAGCCAAAAGCCTGTGAAAGACGCTTATGTGCAAAAATATAAGTCTTTTATTTAGAAGTTGCTGCTGTTGTTTTTCTTCAGGTGACCTCAACCCATGCCTCGCTCTTTCATTGGCTGTAGCTCGTCACGACACCGGACACCACGTTATGTCGAGTCGGCCGACCGGTCCAGATATTCGGCATGCTAGATATTTGTTTGGCGTCAGCGAGCGTCTTTGATGCATCGTTGTGTAGTTCACACATAAAGATTGCGGAGCGCCGATCACCCGTTGATTTTCCCCCGATTACAGCCCGACCTGCAAATCGGGCTTAAAATCCTGTAGTGTGAACTAGCCTTTAATCGCCGGCGTCAGTCACAAAATTTATATTAAATAAATAAATAAATAAAAATAGGCTAATCTTTGTGAGGACGACTGGCAACAGCTGGTCTTTTTTTTATTATTGTAATTTTTTTTTACAGAATTATGCAAAAACAACATCTAAAAAATCTGTCTCATCGTCTTATTCACTTCAAAGTCATTCACAGAGCATACATAACTCCTCACAAAAGATTTAAAATGAAACTACAGTCAAATTTGAACTGCTGTATATGTAACACTGCATCATCAGGCACTTTTCTGCATATGTCCTGTCGTCATCAGTCTATGGACACATGTAAACCTGGTTTTGTCATCATTACTGTGAATTGATTGGTCTGTTAACCCAAGTTTGTGTCTTCTTAATGATGATTCTGGTCTCTGTATTAGTACAATGCAAAAGAGAATGTTGTTTGCTGGTTTTACAGCTGTGAAGAAGACAATCCAGAACTGGTTTACACCACACATGTGTAGAGAGGCATATTGGATCCGTAGCCTCCTGCAAATAGTGACGTGTGAATGTACAACAGCACGAGTTAATAGAGCCAAGCCTTTGACCGTTGATGCTTGGCAGTGTTTTTTATTGATATACGTGATTATATAAAGGAGTGACTTGTTTTGTGTTTTTATTGTCCTTCCCTCTCTCCCTCCCTTTTGACTGGACTTTGAGATATTGAGTACATGTCTGTTTTGTTTTGTTATATTTTGGATGTTATGTTATGTGTGAAAAAATAAAAAATGTTGATAACAAAAAAAATAAAAAATTATGCAAAAACACATTTATTTTAGTTATTTGAGATGTTATAATAGTGTTTTTAAAATAGATTAAACAATAATATTTAACAAATATTATATTTGTATAATAAACTGGGGGGGCTTTCATCAGAGTGGGCACGGGCCCGTCCACTGAGCGTAAATCTCTAAATATTACTGTTGTTGTCATGAAATGCAGTTTTAAGAGTTTTTCAGGTGAGAATGTAGTTGTTTAAAACTCAAATCTGCGCTCAGTGCTCGTGTATCCGCCTCGAGCAGCTTACGCTCGGCTAGTCCTTCAGACATCTGATGTCTCTGTACTGATTAAACATGAGAATCAGTTCATTCTGTGTATATTTAACAGCATTCGTGGTCTCATTAATCTAGTATTTGTTCCTGGTCATATCATTTTGACTGAGCACAAACTTTAACTTTATATTTATTTTGAGGTTTACCGTAGTACAGCGCTGACTTTGTAGCATACATTTGACTGAATTGTTCTTTTGTCTATATTTCCTCTTGTACTTTTATAATAGCTATTATTGTTCATTAAAACTGACATAAAGGGGCAGAGTTGTGCTTGTCGTGCTTTATCATCGATCGCTACTTTCCGGCATACACCACACTATCAAGTGAAGGTACTGTTGGCTGTGGAAACACAAGCCTGATCAGGGTGTTCGGACCCGAACCGTACCGTACTGTACTGACCCGTACTGCTCGGTGGACACCAGCCATTATTGATGATGATTTGACACGATCCAGGACTGTTAGGTTCTTCAAAGCTCATCCTGGAGTTGCTTTCATGTGCGTGTGTGTGTGTGTGTGTGTGTCTGTCTGTGTCTGTGTGAGAGAGAGTGTGTCTGTGTGTCTGTGTGTGTGTGTATGTGTGAGAGAGAGTGTGTCTGTGTGTGTGTGTCTGTGTGTGTCGGTGTCTGTATTGTGTGTCTGTATTGTGTGTCTGTATTGTGTGTCTGTGTGTGTGTATTGTGTGTACGTGCGACCTAATTTCTCAATGGTGCGACTAAAAAAAAATCTGAGGTCGCACCGGTGCGACCAGCCGTTCGAGGGAAAAAAAAAAAAAGTCTCTGCGACTCTGAAAGTCTCCCTGTGGTTCAACAACAGACACACATTAGGCCCATATCGTGGTCTAAACCAATCAGAGATAGTGAAGGGCGGACCCCTCCCTCTGATTGGCCGTGGTCCAGATATTCCTGTGCGTGTGTGTACGTTTGAAAGTGTGTGTGCTGCAGTCAGACAGAGAGAGGTGAGTAGCGTAGGCCCGTCAGATAAACAGAGTGGATGTAGCCGCGGATGATGAGAGAAGATCAAAAGAACGATTGACAACTTTTTCGTTAAGAATATTAAGTTAAGGCTTGATCCGTCCGAAAATCATAACTAGAATCAGGCTATTTATTAATTATTTGAATCTTTTATAAGCGCTAACCTCACGGAGAAGGGTCTGGCTGCAGACATGCACTTGCACTCTCAGACACCTGCACTTCCGCAAGTGACGTCACTTGTAGTATTTTTTGTTTTTTATTTTATTTTATTTATTAAGTATTTTTTTAATTGAACCTCTCAACATTTTACACAAGCATCCAGGTGGTGAAGACAAAGAAAAAATAAACTAAATTACGAAGTCGCTTGCAACTGCTACTTGCACGCTTCGCTGCCTGCGACGTCACTTGCAATCCACACAAATCATGCGTGTTGCCATGGAGACAAGACGCTGTGGTGGTTAAACGATTAAAACTAATTTAATATCATAACATACAGGGTCCTGCAAGTCATCTGTAAGAGAAAAAGACAAGACCCACAAATCCGTGGCCACAGAACAGCAGAATATGAACGCAATGCTCTCAATAAGCGCTTTTAAACCTCCCGTGGAAAATCATAAACACTTAATATGGCTTAATGTGTTAAGATAGTGTTACTAAAAGATCAAATTTAATATACAGTTTATTAATATAATGTATATAGTGTTTTCCTCCCATACCGCAAAACGTGGCATAACGGACTGATTTTATTTAGACCAAATATGCTCCTCTTCATTATTAAAACATAATTAATAAGCAGGTGAGCCCAGAATAAAGGCAACGCGCAAAGTTTCGTGTTTTCCCATTTAGAATAAAATGTCTACAGCCCTTTTTGTATCATTGTCGTTATCCATTAAGCTACATTACTCTTTTATTTATAATGATTTTCCACGGGAGGTTTAAAAGCGCTTATTGAGAGCATTGCGTTCATATTCTGCTGTTCTGTGGCCACGGATTTGTGGGTCTTGTCTTTTTCTCTTACAGATGACTTGCAGGACCCTGTATGTTATGATATTAAATTAGTTTTAATCGTTTAACCACCACAGCGTCTTGTCTCCATGGCAACACGCATGATTTGTGTGGATTGCAAGTGACGTCGCAGGCAGCGAAGCGTGCAAGTAGCAGTTGCAAGCGACTTCGTAATTTAGTTTATTTTTTCTTTGTCTTCACCACCTGGATGCTTGTGTAAAATGTTGAGAGGTTCAATTAAAAAAATACTTAATAAATAAAATAAAATAAAAAACAAAATACTGCAAGTGACGTCACTTGCGGAAGTGCAGGTGTCTGAGAGTGCAAGTGCATGTCTGCAGCCAGACCCTATTGACCTCACGTACGAACCGAATGGAGCGCTTATCAGCACAACATGACTGAAGCGCAGTTCTTTTAATTGTGCACGAGCGGCGCGCGAATCACCCGATACTCTGTGCGCGTTCACCAGAGCGCTCGAGAAGTGTGAGAAGATCTGCGCGAGCCGTTCATATCGCGAAGCTGATGGTAAAATATGCAATCTATTTGAATTCTATTGAGAAACTGCCACTTTAAAATTCTATGGAGAAAGTCCAACATTATCTATAAAAAGGCACAAACTAAAAAGACTGATGAAAAGAGGAGAAATATTTCACCAGCACTAGCATAATAGGCTATTAAAATGTTTTTAAACTACTCATGATGACCACCTTTACTATAATTTATCACGTTTTACTGTAGGCTTATTTATTGTGGTAAATTTTACATTACCACCCAAATACTTTATGCAAGTATTATGCACTCCATAACATCTCAAGGGCTTTAATGTGGAGATAAATACATATAAACAACTGCGAGATTGTAACAAA
>CM049861.1:29014803-29024803 GCA_027422415.1 Schizothorax lantsangensis | reverse complement strand
CTTCTACTTAAGTTGTGAATTATTTTGACTTTCTTTATAATTTGTTGGACCTTGTAATAGTGCCGACCTGTATGACATGAGTTCCAAACTGTCTGCCATTTCTTATTGCACGTTTCTAAAATATAATGTTTTCCTTCTGATCTACTGAGTGAAATGTTTATATTTGGTTCTTTCATTTTTAATGATTCTTTGGCTATTTTGTCTGCTTCCTCATTACCTTGAATTCCCACGTGTGCTGGAACCCACATAAATCGAATTATTATTCCCACCTGTCGTAAACTGTATAACCTGATCATGATTTCTGTTAAAATATCAGTTCTATTTGTTTCCAATGAGTGTAAACTCCCAAGGACTGCCAATGAATCAGAGCATATTATTACTTTATCAGGTCTAACTTCATAAACCCACTCTAGTGCCATTAGAATTGCTGTCATCTCAGCTGTATATACTGATGTACCATCTGTTATCCTTCTAGCCTTCCTCACCTTAAACTCTGGAACATAGAATGCAATCCCTGTCCTTCCAGAATCTATACACTTTGAACCATCTGTATATATTTGAAGAAATGAGTAGTGTGAATTTTTGATATACTCATTTACATATGTATTTATACTAACAGCTTCAACCATTTCCCTTCTGTTCTCGTGTAATTTTGTGTCTATTTCAGGTTGAGCTAGTATCCAAGGTGGAATTGGTGATATTACTACAATTGGTGCAAATGATTTTGAGTCTAGACCATCTTCATTAACCCACCCCTTTATTTTCCATGCAAAGCCTTTACCTGTTGCATTTAAAATTTCCCAGCAATCATTCAGGACTTCCCTTACAGGATGATTATCTCTTTGTCCCTGTAAATTTATCCAGTATGCCATAGCCAGTTTTTGTCTTCTTATAAATAATGGCATTTCTGATGTTTCTACTTGCAATGCTGCAATGGGTGTGGTTTTAACTGCTCCTAAAATGAGTCTTAATGCCTTAGCTTGCATAACATCTAGTTTCTTTAACAAAGTTGACGATGCTGACTCATAAACAATGCATCCATAATCTAATGTTGTTCGCATAAGACCAATATAAATGCCCTTTAATGACTGTTTGTCAGCACCCCAATCTTGTCCTGCTACTGCTCTCATTAAATTTAAAACTTTTCCACATTTCTTTAATATATAATCTATATGTTCCTTCCAGATTAATTTGTCATCAAACCACACTCCTAGATACTTAAATTTTGACACTTTCTCTAAAGAAGACCCATATAATGTTAGCATTTTATTCTCTTTAATTTTCTTTCTTGTAAATATCTGGTAACATGTTTTAGATATTGAGAATCTGAATCCCCATTCTAATGACCATTTTCCAACTACTTCTATAGCTTCTTGAATTTTATCCATATTAAAAGATATATTCCTTCCTCTTTTCCACATTATTCCATCATCTGCATATAAGCCAGTGCTAATTCCCGGAGCCACTTTTCCAAAAATATCGTTAATCATAATATTAAATAATATAGGACTAAATCACACTTCCCTGAGGCGTTTGTTACGGAGCTGACGAGACGTGAGACATGCGGATCCATCTGCAAGCTTTTATTGTAGTACATGGTCAATACAGGCAGGGTCGGACAGTGGCAAACAGGGATGACAAAGACAGGGCAGAGAATAATCCAAGGGCAAGCGTGGGTCGGCGATCGGCGAACTTTATCCAGAGGGCTAGGCAGAGAGAATAATCCAGGAGCACGTGCAAGAATCAGGACACAGGAAATCTAACTCGGGATACTGGGAACACAGGAAATCTAACTCGGGATACGCTTGGTATGTAGCTGGGCTAACAATACTCGGCAGTGAGTGGCAGAAAGTCCAGGGTTTATGTAGTGTGTGTGTGTGTGTGTGATTGGGTGATGGTGATTGTGAGATGGTGAACAGGTGCAAGCGTGATCATTGTGAACAGCTGTGTGGGTGCAGTGAATGATGGGAAATGCAGTCTATGAGTGATCTGTAACTGTGTGAAAGTCCATGTGATGGGAGAGTGACCTCTAGTGGTGAATGAAGCAAAGTTCATGACCAGGATTTGTGACAGCATTCCATTTTCCACACTTAGAGTTTGAGATACTTCACTACCCACTTGAACTTGAATTGTTCTGTCAAATAAAAAACTTAAAACCCAATTAAACATTCTTCCTTCTATTCCAATTCTCTTCATTTTAATTAGTAATCCCTCTTTCCATAACATATCATATGCCTTTTCCATATCAAAGTAAACTGCCACTAATCCCTCTTTAACTGCTATAGCTTTCTTTACATCTGTTTCCAGCTTTACTAATGCATCTAATGTTGATCGGCCTTTCCTAAAACCATATTGATTAGGTGCCAACGCTCCCTTACTCTCAAGTACATAATTTAATCTATTTACAATTATTTTTTCCATCAACTTACATAAATTTGATGTAAACGCAATTGGCCTGTAATTCCCTGCTATCGATGCATCTTTCCCTGGTTTAGCTATTGGAATTATTATTGCATGTTTCCATGCCCTTGGCATTCTTCCTTCTACCCATATCTTATTATATAAGTCCAATACTACTTTAAGAATTCTATCATTTGCGTATTTGAGCATAATGTAACAAATTCCATCTTGTCCAGGTGCTGTTCGTTTTATCCTGTATAATACCCTTTTAAGTTCCCATATTTCAAAGTCAGCATCTAATGCTCCTTTTCCATCAGGTCTTTTAGTATATATATCTTGATGTTGATTCAAAATTTCCTGTCTTTTCATTCTATAATTCTCATCGAGATTTTCTTTACTATGTGCTTTCTGAAAGGTTTTAACTAATAATTCTGCCTTGTCCTTTTCTGTAATAGCTGTCTTTCCTTCTCCTGAGATCACTGGCATATTTCTGGTTTTATATATTCCAATCATCTTCTTTAACATATTCCATACCTCTCCTAATTCAGTTTCCTTCCCTATGGAATCACAATAATCTCTCCAGTATTTCTTTTTTGCATGCTTAATTGTCCTTCTAGCCTTTGCTCTCTCCCTCTGATATTCTATTACTGCTTCTGATGTCAATGTTCTTTTCAGCATTTTAAATGCTTTATTTCTGTTTTTAATTGAATTACTGCATTCATCATTCCACCACGGAACAGCTGTCTTCCTCCTATTTCCTTCTACTTTTGGTATACTTTCTTCTGCCGCTTTGACCAAAATCAAACTTAATTTCTCTGTACATTTATCAATATCATCCTCTGTACTATAACTCATTAATTCTAACTCACATATTTTATTATACTTCTCCCAATCAGCTTTCTCAAATTTCCATCTATGTTGTTTTATCATCATACTCCTTTGCATTTCTAATCCTACCGTGCAAAATATTGGAAAATGGTCACTCCCAACTGAAGACTGCTCTAGCACCTCCCAGTGACATTTCACTGCTATAGATGCTGAAACTACTGTTAGATCTACGCATGATTTTATTTGTTTCCTAACGTCAAACCTTGTCCCACTACCATCATTTAAGCATACCAATAAATTGTCTTCCATATATTTCTTCCACCACTGTGCCATTTTTATCTGATTTTGGACTTCCCCATACCAAACTATGTGCATTAAAGTCCCCGCACCATAACACTATACCTTCTTCTTTACTCCAAATGTTATTTAATTCCATTAAAGATATTTGTTCACATGGATTGTAATAGTTTATTATTGTTACTTTTCCTAATGATGTCCATACTTCCACCTTAATGTATTCATATTGTGTTTCTACCGTTACTTCCCTATAAGCGACCCCATTCTTTATAAACGTTGCACACCCTCCACCTGTTGCTCTTAATCTATCTTTTCTAATGGATACATACCCTGGAATAACGAAGTTTAAGTGCGATTTAAGCCATGTCTCCTGAATGCATATTAAATCAGGAAGGTCTGTCATTTCATGCACAACCTTCTTGAATTCTTGACCATTCGCAATCAGACTCCTAGCATTCCATTGAATTATCCTGCATGTCATATTATTTGTTTAAGCTTTGTCTGTCTGGGGTTTCTTGAGATCTTACATTATTCTCAGATTGCTCTAATAGGGTCTGAATTTTCTCAATTGATATTTCAGTTATACCCAGCTGACGAGCTGCTGCAGATATAATGATTTTCAGTTTCTCTGTTCGTTTATTTGTTTGTGCTGTACAGTTGATGACTTCAGCAATAAATGCAATGAAGCTTACTTTACTAACCATAAGCATACTTGCATCTACATCTGGTTTATACCTCTCTGTTCCCCTGTTTGGTGTTTCAATTGCATTAGATCCTCCATAACTCATCCTATTTCCTTTCTCATTTTGGACCTTCTTTACTGCTTGTGCATATGAAACATTATGCTCTGATTTGTACTTAATTGCTTCCACAGCTTGTTTTTGTGCTATACATCCTAAATATGCTGCACTATGAGGACCTCCACAGTTGCAACACTTAGGTTCAACTAGATCCCCGCATTCTCCATAACCGTGTTCCCCTCCACATTTACAACAACGCTTCTTTCCCTTGCATACTTCTGCTACATGGCCTAATCTTTGGCAATTGAAACATCTCAATGCAGGTTTTATAAAAGGTCTAACTGGGTAGCACACATATCCCATTTTAACATTTTCTGGTAGCAGTTTCCCATTCACTGTTATCATAACTGTTGTACTTGGCTCTCTTTTCCCGTTTCTGTTTGATGTCAATCTTTTCACATCTATTATCTTTTCACTCATTACCTGTTTTTTTAAGATCTCATCTGATAATGACATTGGAACTCCAGTAATGACTCCTTTAATGCTATTCACCTCGCCAGGCACATAACATTTAACTCCTGCTCCTCCAAACTCCTTCATTTTAGTCATCATCTCTTGTTGTTTTTTGTTCAGACAAAACACAATCACCCGATTGTTGGTTAAGTATCTGGCTGATTTTATTTCCCCGACAGCTTTTCTAAGTATCTTTGTAAATCGCATAGGGTTACTCATTTCACCCATTGTCTCAAACATCAAGATAACCTTGAACTCATCCTCCTTCCTCATCGTTTTACTCCTTCCTTCTCCTGCTCCTGCGAATTCCTCAGAATCTGAGCCTCTCTCTTTGCGTTTCTGAGACATCTGTTCAACCTGCGTCCAGTCATCATAATTCATGTTATTTGAATCATCCTCTTCATCTAAATTACCCCCTTCACTCTCTTCATTCACACCACAGCTGTCGCTTAAACTGCCATGCTGTTTTCGAGCGGCCATCTTCCCCCGGCTGACCAACTGAAGCGCGCGGTGAACTCTTATGGCTTCCTAAAGCGTTTAGTCACGTTTAATACCGAATTAATATTTGTACAGCAAGCGGAGTCGCTCCTCCTCACGCACTCCTCCTCCAACACACACACACACACACACACACACACAACAACAACAACATCATGATCATGCACGTGATTATACACAGATGCACGCTTTCTTTCCGAATGCAACATATAAATAAAACGGTGTCAGTTTAATAAACTCTGTGGGTCTAACCACAACGGAAGCCAAAGTGCAATAGATTATGTAATAACCGCAGAGCGGTAAACACTATTACGCACTTGATTCATCAGAAGCTCGAGACGCACGTGACAGTCGTCAGTATCTGCATGTCACAGACTGCGTGTTTCTCTTGATGATGATATGTGCAGTTTCAGAGCGGCTCTCTGCGCAACTTCCGGTCTGAGAGTGCTGCCCGGAAGCAGACCAGCTGACCCTCCAGCGATGAGGCATGACTTCTGAAGCTTTCATATTCTGTGTGGTGCTTAGTTGAACTGCATAAGAGCTGATATTTGCCCCATAAATTGATTTCCAGCAGCTGCATTTGACCTTTATATGCACAATTTTTCTAACCTTATTAGATGTATGCATTTTTGACTATTAGTTTTTTTTATTAATCAGAATAAGTCACATTTATTTATAAAGCGCTTTAAACAACAGGCCTACAGAATCTTTCAAAGCAGCTTCACTGTAATAAACAGCAAAGTGTTTATGTTGCAAAAATCTGTTCAAGTTTTGTTCTCATCCAAAGACAGTGCAGTCAAATCGATAATATTACCGAATATTAATTTTGCTCTGTCTGTGCACCAACGGTATGAAGAAACTCCATCAGATGACAGAAGAATAAATCAATCTTTGGAAGAAACCAGATGTAGTCGGTTCTGATCAAATGAACAAACACAGTGATTATGATTATCATAGTGATTTATGATAGGGGAGAGTGGGTAATGTGAGACACCCCCTGTATCTAGGCAACGGAACACATTTGTGGTCATGTGACCATTATGTTTTCAAGCTAACCCTCCCATTTCCCCTTGGCCATGAAGGAGTGGACCTCATGGTGCTGTGGTAAGCATGTTTTTCACACAAATATTTTTTTTGCATGTAAAAGTAAATTTTCTTGCTGTCAACTGTGGAATTACAAATTTATAAAATGATAAATCTAGGTTCCAATGTAATAGTATATAAACTGAAACATTGTGTTTAAATGTTTAACTTAGCCACTTCCTGACTCAATGTATATTCAAAGAGCCCCCTGGCCCAGACGTGGATTCGTTAGGTGATTGAATTAGTGTCTATCTTTCGGAGGCCCCTGGCCCAGACGTGGATTCGTTAGGTTGATTGGATTAGTGTCTATGCATTTGGTTCCTGTACTGCATTTGCATGCTTTGTTTAGATTGTCTCCACCTGTTGTATCCCTCCCCTTTGAAAGGTATAAACTCTGCTGTGCTGAGCAATAGTTAGACTTGGATGACTGCAGCGACGCACAGCGAGTTCTCAATAAAGAGTAACTTCTGCTTGAAAGATATCCCAACGTCTCCTGGTCTCTGCTTCGACGAGGAAAAAGTTCACAACAGATGGTGCCGTGACCCGGATAGAGTTCCAGCTTCCTCACCTGAAAACTTCCAGCTGAACAAAGATTCCCAGACTGAATTTTTCTCTCAACCAAGGGTTGTGGTGAGTGCTGTCTCTAATCCAAAAGAACCTAAGACCAGTACAAATTTGTTTATCCTCTGCGCCGTCAGAGAAGAGTTAACAGACAGCTGTAGGTTTTGTTAACTAAGTTATCCTCTAAAGTTTTTTCTTTTAAATAAAAGTTTTTGTTTCAGAGATTTTGAAGTTAAAAAATATCCTCTGTTTCAGGCAGGGAAGTTTTAGCATTTACGTGCTAATATTGTTTATCCTCTGTTCAGGCAGGGAAGTTTAGCATCACATGCTAATAGGAGTTATCCTCTGCTTTACCAGGGAAGGTTAACAATAGTTGATTGTGTTAACAAGCATACCCTCTGTGGATCAGAGAAGTTTTAGTGTTTTATTTTTGTTTTTTTGTTTAGTGTTTGTTTGTGTGGTACAGAAGAAACTTACAAAATGGTTAGAAGGAATGCTAGGCTGATTCCAACCACAGAAAAGAGTGGTCTTGCGACTCCTTTGTGGTCAGATAGCGAATTGAAATCACTGTTAGGAGTGCAAATGAACCTAATAGTCACTGAGAAAGTTAGACAAGAACTAACTCAGAAATATGAGATCCATCCAGATAAGACTTGGTCTGTAGATGAGTGTAAAAAGGTACTAGGAGCATGTATTCGCAAGAACAATGTGAAAGGCATTATCTGTTGTCACAGAGAATTCAGTTTAACATTAGCCACACAACAGTCTCAGCGTAACTCAGAGTTAGAGGAACAGAACAAAGAGCTCTGTGCTAGAGTATCCTCTTTGACTAAGAAATTGAACCTCAAGAAAGCTGCAGCAAAAACTGATGTGGAAGTTAGTCAGCCTGATAACATTTACCCTGATTTACAAGCGTTTTTTGAAACAGATGTAGCTCTCCAATCAGTAACTGATGTGCCGGTAAATTCCGTCAATGTGTGTGGTGCCAGGAAGAGATCTCAGGGAATTGAAGGAATTGAAAGTGTTCCTCCCAACTCTTCTGTTGCCCAAGTACAAACTGTTGCCAAAGCGCTAGGACCTAAAGATATAGAGAGACTATCCCAGAGCTTACCCTCAGCACACACAAATTTTTCTGAATTTAGAAGAGCATTGATCAGCAAAATGCGTCTCTATGACATGTCGTTAACAGAAGTCACACAGCTGATGTCACAAATTCTAACTGAATCTGAATTCAACAGTTTTGAATCTGCTGTTGCTTCTGAACTACAACATGCCAGTAAAAGCGATTTGAGAGAAGGTGTTTTGGAAATTCTAAAGAATATCATGGGACCCAAAATAGACTGGTCCAGAATCACTAACTGTGTGCAAAGGAAGGAAGAATCTGTGAGTGAATATACTGAGAGATTTTGTCAGTCAGCTGTAATTTACAGTGGAATTGTTTTTGACCCTGAAAGTGTGCTAGAGGACAAGGGACCCCTGGTTCGTATCTGGTCAGATGGGCTTGTAGCCGAATACAGAAAAGCTTTACCCTTTTTAGATCTAACTTGGTCTAACAGAACTCTCAGAAGTAACCTAGACAGGTTAGCTACATGGGAAAGAGATGCTGATGTCAAGGCAAAAGTAAGAGTAGCAGCAGCTACGTTTAACACAACGAAACAAGACAATAGATGGTCTAAAAGAGAAAGCACATGCAAATATTGTGGAAAATTAGGACATTGGGAGAAAGAGTGTAGGAAGAAGTTGCAAGATAGTAAAAGAAATGCTATGCATAATTCTGCTCCTTCTCAGCCTGCACACAACCCTGAAGTAGTTCCGCCACTGACCACTGAAACTGTAGGACAGCTAGTTCAGGCTCTTCTAAGAGCACAACAAGACCAAGAAAAAAACTAATTGTTGGGGCTGTGAGTAGCTACCTTTCCCCTGTAATCCAACACAATGACCAAAGAATTTTTGTGAAAGGTAGCATAAAAGAGAAAGAGATTGATTTTTTGCTTGATACAGGTGCAGAAATTACAGTAATCCCTACAAAATTGGCACAAGGTTTAAACATCCCATACAAGAAAACCAAACTTTGTTTAACTGGTGTAATAGGTGAAGATTCTGTTTTGTATGAAACTCCGCCCATAGAGGTACAATTTGGCCCAAAAACTCTGAATACAAAATTGCTATGCGCTCCATTAAATACAGGTGCAATTTTAGGCATGGATCTTCTGAGACAAATAAATCTAACATTAGACATGTCCTCAGAATCTACTAGCATAAAGATTTCCTCAGCACAGATTTCTACCAATAATGCAACCCCTCCCGAGTATGCTTTCTTACAGAATCATCCAATTTGGGCTAAAGACAAGGATGATTGTGGGTTGTTGACAGGTGTAGAACCAGTTAAATTGACAGGAACTCCACCTCCGGTCACCAAACAATATCCGATTAATAAGGAAGCTATACAGGGAATCAAACTTATTGTAGAAAATTTGCTGACGCAAGGAGTGCTAGTTAAAACCAACAGTCCATGTAATTCACCCATATGGCCCATCAAGAAATCTAATGGGACATGGAGACTTACAATAGACTACAGAGTAGCCAATAAAAATATTGATAAAATCACCCCCCTAGTGGCAGATCCATCTACAATTTGTAATGGCTTACCATTAGATTGTAAGATTTTTTCAGTAATTGATATGTCTAATGGATTCTTTTCTGTACCGTTGCACTCTGACAGCCAGCCATGGTTAGCTTTCACAGTTGACTATGAACAATACCAGTGGACACGATTGCCACAGGGATTTCAAAACTCCCCAACCCTATATCATCAGGCTGTCAGACGTGATTTGTGTGACCCAGAATGTCCGGTAAAACAGTCCACTATGATCCAATATGTCGATGATATTTTGATTGCCTCAACAGATCATGAGGTACATCAAACTGAATTGGCATCATTGTTGGACTATTTGCATAAAAAAGGACACAAATGCAGCTTTCACAAAGCTCAAATCGCTAAAAAGCAAGTCACATTTCTGGGTCAAACAATTGGTGCAGGAAATAGATCCATTACACAGGATCGAGCGGCTTCAATCAAA